>PVHY01003347.1:97533-109572 GCA_004024945.1 Uropsilus gracilis | reverse complement strand
AAAAAAAAAAAAAAAAAAAAAAAAAAAAAAAAAAAAAAAAAAAAAAAAAAAAAAAAAAAAAAAAAAAAAAAAAAAAAAAAAAAAAAAAAAAAAAAAAAAAAAAAAAAAAAAAAAAAAAAAAAAAAAAAAAAAAAAAAAAAAAAAAAAAAAAAAAAAAAAAAAAAAAAAAAGGTTAGAGAAAAGAGGTAAAGCAGAAAAATAAGTTAAAAATAAAAACCAACAACAACACGCCTATAAGAAACTCACTCAAGTGGCAAAGAAAAATAAGACAATGGGAAAATCAAAACAAAACAGAGATCACTCTACTTATATCTGACAAATTTATACCTAGCCAAAAAAGGTAGCACAAGGACATAGAAGAAAAAAGGCAACAATACAGCAAGAATATAAAACATGCATTAAAATCTATATAGCCAACATAGGGACAACAAAATATATAGAGCACATTTTGACAAGACCGTAAAGAAGACATTGAGAGAAACAGTAAAAATAAGAGACCTTAACACCCTATTTATGGCAATGCACAGGTCACTAAAACAGAAAATTAACAAGAAAACACAGGCATTAAATGACAAATAAGATGATAAATGTAACTGATATTTACAGAACATTCCACTGCAAAACAACAGAAAACATACTATTCTCCAGTGCAAATGATACATCTTCAAAGACAGATCATATCCGTTGGGGCACAAAACAATCTCAAAAATTGCATGAAAACAGAAATGTTATCAAGGATCTTTTTGGATCATAATGGTATGAAACTAGGAATCAATCAAAAGAAGAAAGTAAGGAAATCCACAAATACAGGGTGAATAACAATTATTGGGTCACGTTAACAAAGGAAAAATAATAAAATACCTATAGACAAAGAGAATGAAGACAGGAGGTTTCAGAACCTATGAGATATACTAAAAGTAATAATTAAAGGGAAATTTATAGCAATCCACACCTACCCTCAGGTAAATGGGAAAAAAACAAACCAGAAACGTAATCTTACACATACAGGAACTAGAAGAAAAGAAAAAAAAGAGAAAGTGAAAAGTCAGTAAATGGAGTAAAATGAATGGAAATAGTAAAAAGAATGGAAATAGTAAAATGAATGGAAATAGTAAAAGGAATGGAAATAGTAAAATGAGGAAAATAAAATGAGTAGAGATCAAAAAGGCAGTTAAAACATCAGTGAAACTAAGAGCTGGATATTTAAAAAGATAAACAAACAAATCTTTAGCCAGACTTACAAGGAAGAGAGAAAATTCAAATGATGTAAATTAGATAAGAAATGAAGTTCCCATAGATACTACAGAAATACAAAGTATCATAAAATGGCACTATAAACATTTATAGTACAACAAAAGACAACTTAGGACAAATTAGACAACTTAGACAAAAGGACAAACGTGCACTACTTATATTCCAAGACTGAATGAGAAACAAAATGAAAATCTGAAAAGATTGATTATGAAGAAAGAAATTGAAATAGTAATGAAAACCCTTCCAAAGACAAAAGCCCAGGATAACATGATTTCGTTAGTGTATTCTTCAAACATTCAAATAATTGATACCTATCCTTACCAAATTCTAAAAAATTTAATAAAGTTAGAAAACATATTTTATGAAACTAATATTAATCTGTCTCCAAAACCAGAACAGAACAATCCCAAAAAAGGGAACTATGAATCAATATATTTAATCATTATAGATGCCAAAATCCTAAACAAAATTTATGCGAACCAAATTCAACAGCATACAAAAAGAATTATACAGCATGATCAAATGGAAATTATTCCAACAACGCAAGGAAAACTCAATACATGCAAGAAAATAAATATGGTACATATGAAAAAAAGGAACAAAAAATCTTACAATTATCTCAACAGAGTTAGAAAAACACTTGACAATATTCAACACGTATTTATGACAAAATCCCTTAACCAAGCACGTATAAAAGATGACATATAAAACACATACAGCTGCCATGAAACTTGGTGGTAGAAGATGCAACTCTTTCCTATATGGTCATATATAAGACAAGATGTGTACTCTTGTCTCAAATTTTCAAGGTATTATGGAAGCCCTAGCCAGATCAATTAGATAAGAAAAGGTTATAAAAGGTATTTAGAGAGAAATAATTAAAACTACTTCTATTTGTAGAAAACAAAATAATAGACATAACCGCTCCCCCCCGCCCCAAAAGATTTCAGTAAGGAAAATTGGTACAATAAATCAATATAGTAAAGTGTCAGGCCACAAAATTAATATATAACAATCTGTGGCATTTTTATATATAATGACTAAATTGAAAAACCTGAGGAATAATTCTATTCACAATTCAATCAAAAGGAATTAAACACCTAGAATAAATTTAACCAACTTGGTGATTGCTCTATACACTGAAAACTATTAAGACATGTTGAGAAAAAATGTAAGTCATAAAGATATGGAAAAATAGTCCTTGCTCACAGATTGGAAGAATTAACATAGTCAAGATAGTGATACTATCAAAAGCAATACAGATTTAAGGCAAATTCTATCAAAATTCCAACAGCTATTCTTCACAAAATAGAACAAAAACATATCATAAAATTTATTACAACTACAGAAGACCCTGAATAGCCAAAACAATCCTAACAAAAGGAACAAAATGGGGGTACCAAATTTCCTGACTTCAAACTTAACTACAAAGTAATCAAAATATGTTATTAGAATAAAGACATGAAAACAGATAAAGACATATGAACAGAAGAGTGGAATAAAATTGAGCCCAGAAAATAATTGGACGCATATATATGAAGGAGCCAAGAACACATAATAAATGAAAGTATCTTTAATAAATGCTGTTAAGGAAGCTGAACAAGCAGTTCCAAGAGAATAAAACTAGACCACTCCATTCACAAAAAAGCTAATTCAAACTGAATCAAAGAACTGAATATAAGACTTGCAATCATAAAACAAAGAGAACAAAAATCTAGGTAATATGCTCCCTAATATTGGATATAGAGATGTCTTTGAGGACTTGACCCCAACATCAAGGAAAAGAAAGGCAAATATAAACAAATGGTACTGCAACAAATGAAAAAGCATGGTGAAAGAAATCATCATCAAAATGAACAGGTAATTGAGTGAATGAAACAAAATGTTTGAAAATCATGTAATGACATTGGGATAATATTCAATATACATAAAAAACAATTCAACAACCAAAAACCAATCTGTTTAAAAGGGGACAGAGGATCTAAATACTCTCCCAAAATGATATTTGGAATGCTAATATATACCTGAGATGATATTAAAAGTCTCTTACTATCAGGGAAATGCACATCAAAATCATAATGAGACATCAACTCATACCTGTGAGTACGGCAATAATCCAATACCAAAAACAGCAAGTGTTGGAGAGGATGTGGAGAGAAGGGGACCCTTCTAGCTGTTGTTAGGAATGTAAATTGACGCAGCCATTACAGAAAATAGTGACGGATTTTCAAAAAAATTAAAAAATAGAAGTTCTATATGATCCAGTTATCCCACTTCTGGGTATTTACCTGAAGGATATAAAAACACTAATTTGAAGTGATATAAGCACACCTATGTTTTTGCAACATTATTAAGAGAGCCCAAAAGTTGTAAACAAGCTAATGTTCATTGACAGGACAGGATACAGATGTGGTTTACCTATGCAATGTAATATTTGTTTAGCAAAAAAGATAAAATGCTGCCATTTTCAACAACATGGACAAACCTAGAGTGTATTATATACTTAGTGAAATAAGTCAAAGAAGACTAGCACTGTATCATTTTACTTATATGTGGTATATAAAGAAACAAAAATGATCAAATTGAAATACAAAATAAAGTCTTATACTATTAGACTAAATTAATGGTTACCATAAGAGGGAAAAAAAGATTGGCAAACCACAAATGAGGTTAATTTTTATGGCAAAGGATGGGATTAAATATTTAATGGTGATCATAATGTACTATAAACAGATGTTAATTAGTAACAATACACACTTGAAAACTATGTAATGCTCTAAACAAGTTACTTTATAAAATAAAAAGAACATTTTTACCAGATAGATCAAAAACAACTTAACGACTAAAAGTAGATCACAAATAAAAATTCCAAGTGGATCGTAAATAAAATTGCTTTTACATATTGGGAGGAAAAATGGAGAAGATACCTGAAAACTTAACTGTTTTCAACAGAAGCTATCACTAATCAAGTTCAATTTGATCAGAAAATCTTTATCAGATTGTCTATAAAGTGAAGGCAAAATGAAATTAAAGGTGACGAGTAAGTCAGAAGGAAAAAGATAAAAATCAATGCTTTCACTTAAATCTGGAATATAAAGAAACTCAAAGGGTCAGGAAAAGACAAAAATTGCAAGCTGAGATACATGGGGGGGCAAAACAGGAGAGGAAGAGTACAAGGGACTATGATAATGGATCAAGAGTGCTATAGTGATGGGAGAACTATAGGAACTACATTAGAGGGGAGAAGTAAAATATTGTACAAAAATTAACAATGATGTAAGAAAATAACTTGCAAAAAGTACAGATTCCAAACTATGGTAAAAAATGAAGAAGAAAATAAAATTTCATTAAAGATTTAATTACAAGAGAGTATTCTGTCTGCCTACTTATCGAAATCACTATAGAATCTTCTAGGAAAAGACGAGAGAGTACAGAGATCTGTGCAAGATATTAAGAGAAGTAAAGCAGATTGTACACCAGGAAAAGCAACTAGTGATTAGTTGCCATGTAGTTTGCCAATTTAGTCCTGATTTGGTTAATGATATATGCTTGTTATACCCAGGATTGTTGATTCAATGATTATAAACAACAGATTTAAACTGAACATCCCAAGAGAAGTAGATGAGTCAGGTATTAGGTAACTAGTCTTGAAAGACTTAGCACATGTGCTTCAGGGAAAGATAAAAACAATGAAGTTTTGGGAGACAGGACTAAAAATAGTGAAAGAAGTGTTTTTGGAAGAAGACAAAAAAGGGGAAGGGAGAGAAAAATGGTTCCTTCCTAAAATTTCCCATTGATAAATTCCCCCGTACCCCCTGGGAAAGATTTAATGAAGAATTAAATATACTTGATTTAGAATGATCAACAAAAAAGTTCTTTCAACATGAAATTGATACAATAATTTTCCCAGATGAAAAATTTAAAGTCTATTTCCCAGGATGATTCTGGAGGACACAGTCTCCAAAAAAAAAAATCTTGTCTTCTGGCTTGGATGCATTTTACACAAAGTTCTGAGTGGTTCATGAAAAACTGAATGTATAAGCACAGAAAAATGATTGACTGATCTAACTGTTCATCAAAAGAGAAAATGCAACTGCTTTTTCAGCTTTTAATTTTGATTCAGCACGGATTAACACAAGGACAACAAAAAATTAATTGTTAAAACCATTGATTTAACTCAGTTTTTAATGAATGACTTCATCCCTGTTGTATTTATATGGTAAAAAGCCTACCATTAAAGGAGTACTGTATTTCATAAAGAAAGCTGCATATATGCAAATTCAGCACTGTATATCTTTGGGCAGTTAAATGAGCATTTCAAATGTTCAGCAGCTACATCCTATGTTAAAAACCCTCTCTGCTTTCTTGTAAATAAAGTTGTTAGTAAATATATTAACCAATACCCCACTCAAAAAAGTTGCATATTTGAAAGAAAATCAACTTAAATATGACATGGTAAAAGTAACATGGTAGCAAAAGATATACTATACAAAACAGATGCAAGATGGCGTACCTATAACAAAACTAAAGATTTCAAAATGAAGGCTAATGCTATGATATTCAAGAACATCTCATAAAAATAAAGAGGTAAATTCACAAAAAGACAAGATAAACCTAAATGTGTATGCAACTAATAATAAAATCTCAAAATATAGAAACTAAAAGGGAAGGAAGGCAGGAAGGCAGGAGTCCATAGGAGATTTGGACATCATTTTTTTAGTAACTGGTCAAGCAGAAATTCAGTAAAAATATAAGAGACATAAAACAAACCACATCTTGATCTAAAGATAGTGATAGAATGTTGCATTTAATTAAAGTAGGAAACACTTTCTTTTCAAGTATGTATAGACTATACACCAAGATAAACCATTTCCTGGGCAAATAAATCCCAGTAAAAGTAAAGGAATTAATATCCCCTTAATTCAGTGTTTTTACACAGTTGCGGTGGAGTGGTTGGGTCATATTGTAGATCCATTTTTAGTATTCTGAGAAACTTTCTACAGGGGTTGGACTAGTCTAAATTCTCACCAACAGCGTAAAAGGATTCCTTACTCCCCACAATCTCATCAACACTTGTTTCTGATTTTTGTTATTCACAATAGTGTGAGGTGGCAACTCATGGTGATTTTGATTTGCATTTCCCTAAAATAAGTGATGAGAGACACTTCTTGTGCTTGTTCATTATACGCATGTCTTCTTTGGAGAAGTGCCTATTTAGGTTTTCCACTCAAATGTTGATTGACATGTTCTCTTTTTGTTGAGTTTTATCAGTTCTTTGTAGGTCTTGATATCATCTACTTGTCCAGATATATAGAGTGTAAAAATTATTTTTTTTCATTTAGGAGGATGTCTTTGTTTTAGTCAAAGCTTCTTAAGCTGTGCACAACTTTCCAGTTTGATGTGGAGTTCTAAATGTTTATAATCTCATTTGTTTTTCTTGCTATTGGAGATGAATCCACCAAGACTTCACTAAAACCTGCTTTCTGGAGTGTTTTGTCCATTTTTTTCTTCTACGATTTATTATTACAAGCCTTATATCCAGTTCTTCAGTTTAAATCAATTTTTGTGTTGGTGATCTATTTTCATTCTTTTGCATATGGTTTTCCAATACCTCCAATATAATTTGGTGAAGACATTTTCCTTTCTCTGTCATATACTCTTGGCTCCTTTATAGTAAATTAACTATCCCTATCAATGTGAACTTATTTCATGGTTCATAATTCTGTTCCACTGCTCTGTGTGTCTATATTTATTACTAAAACTTTGTTGTATAGTTTGACGCTTCTTTATTATTCTTTATTTGCCTTGGCTATATGGAATTATTTACTTCATCACACAAATTTCAACAACGGTTTTTCTATTTCCTTAAAGACGCATTGGTGTTTTGATAGGAATTGTATTGAATCTATATAAAAGATGGTCATTTTAACAATGCAAATTTCTCTGGTCCATGATTAGGCCATATTTTTTTATTTCTTTGTCTCTTTTTTTTTCTTAACAATGTCTTACAGTTTT
The DNA here is from genome assembly GCA_004024945.1 of Uropsilus gracilis. Lineage (NCBI taxonomy): Eukaryota > Metazoa > Chordata > Mammalia > Eulipotyphla > Talpidae > Uropsilus > Uropsilus gracilis. Next base: position 102,303 of record PVHY01003347.1, on the reverse strand, counting down.
TGTTGTTCACTGCAGCATTTTTCACAAAAACCAAGCTATGGAAAAAACCTAAATGCCCTAAAACAGGTGAGTAGATTAAGAAGATCTGGTATATATTCACAATGGAATACTACTCAGCTTTAAGAAAAGATGAAATCCTGTCATTTGCATCATTATGGATGGAAGTAGACGGGATTACAAGTGAAGTCAGTCAGAAGGTAAAATACTGGTGAAAAAGGTGATTTCACTCACATGTGGAACATAAAGAAACAAAACAAAGTAAGGAAGTGAAAACAAGCCCTAAATCTCTGACTGTGGAACTGAGGCTAGTATAAGAAAAGATAAGGATAAGGAGCAAAAAAGAAAGGGGCCACAGAGGATTATGGTGAAGGATGATACGATGCTTTCGGTGATGGTTGTGATATGGTACTATACATCTGAACAGGGTGAACCTACAATCCTAAATCATATACAGTACTGTAAACCAATGTTACTGCAGTGAAAAAATATATAATTTAAAAGAGACTATCATAAAATATGATATCTGAAAATTCTATATATTTTGAAACAGAGCACAACACTTCTAAATAAATACTGAGTTAAGAAGTGAGTTAAAAATACTTTGAAATCTCTGAAATGAAAATGCAGCATATCAAAATTTGGACAGCATGGATAAAAGTTTTGGACAGAAGTTTATAGTACTATGTACTAATGTTAAAAAAAAAAAGGTCTCAAAACAATTATTTAAGACTCCTCCTAAAGAAAATGGATAAAGGAGATCAAAGTAAATTGAAATGAAGCAGGACAAGAAATAATAATAATAATAATAATTTACAAATTTGAACACAGACAAACAATAGAGAAAAATCAATAAAATCAAAAGTTGCTTCTTTGAAAAAAATCAGTAACACTGTTATGTTAGTCAGATTGATCAAGGAAAAAAAAGAGGACAAATTAGAACATCAGAAGTAAAAGTGAGATTATCATTACATACAACATTACAAGGAAACAGGGAAATATTATACATACTTTTAATTCACTATATTAGAAAACAAATTCTTTGCAAGTCATAAAATACCAAACCTGATTCAAAAAGAACTAGACAACCAGTGTAGTTACATTACAAGAATTTGAGCTAATACTTTAAAACTTCCCAAGAAAGACAAAACTCCAGGCACAGTGATTTCATTCTTAAACTCTACTAAAGATCTAAAGTTAAGAGAATACAAATTCTATAACATCAAAAAATTCCATACATCAAAGAGGAAAGAATATTTCTCAGTGCATTTTTAAAACACAAACAGGGTCCTGAAATAAAAAGATTTTTAAGGGGAAATGCCAGAGTCATTCATGTTTCAAAGATGCAAAAATCTTTTCAAAAAACTGTATCAGTCATCAGTATGTATTAAGGGTAAGACATCATGAACAGTTCGAACTTTCTCAAGGGTCACTCAGTGTTAGAAAAGCAATCAATGTAATTAATCATTCTATTAGAATATAAAGGAGAAAAGCCAAACAATTCCTTATCAAAAGCAGGGAAAACTTTTAATAAAACTCAAGACCCATTCACAATAAAAACTATTAGGCATACTAGGAATTCAAGGGAACATCCTCAAGCTATTGATAAGTATACATAACAAAATCTCCACTCACATTTTTACTTAAATCATTTAAAGCTTAATAGAAGACTTACAAAAATCATACAGCTCCCAAATGCCCTTTATGCAACTTTCTCAAGTGTTAATATTTTACATAATCATAATAAATTATTGAAATCAGTAATATTGGTACAGAACTATCAACCTAATTCACATTTGACAATATTTTTCACACTTAGGTCCCTTTGCTGTTCCAAATGCAATCCAGAGTTCCACACTGCATTTCATCATCATACAGTGACCTAAGTTTCATTTGATCTGTAAAAGTGCCACAATTATTCCTTTCTTTTTAAGAAGACTTTTTAAGCTAGCTGGCCAGCTATTTTAAGGAATGTCCCTCTATGTGGTTATTCAGGTTTTCTTATGGTTTTAGTGAGGTTACACAATACAAACACAAGTGATATACTCTTCCAAGGCATCATCTCAAAGGTTACATGATGTCATTATGTTTAATTACTAGGGATGTTAATACAGATCCCTTGGCTAAGACATGTCATACAATTTTCTTCACTGTAAAATCACTTTTTGCCCCCAAATTAAGGTTTTTATTACCACTAGCAGCCTAACAGAGGCATCATGTGTTTTGTTGAAATGTAATATTTCATCTGAGTCACTCATAATTATAGTTTAATGGGGGGTCATCTGTTTATTAATTTTTTCAACAACTTTATATTAAGTAATTTTTATTTTTTTTCTGCTTTCCACTATAAACTTTATTTGCATTCTTATATGTGAAGAACCATTTTTAAAATATGCTAAAATACAATTTTATTTTTTTATTTCTTGCTAATATTGGTTTACATTGTTGTGCATTACAAGTATAGGATCCCCTCTGAGATGTAGTTGCCATATTATACCCACCAAGACATCCATCATCCACAACCACAGACCACTGGGCAATTCTCTACCTTGCACTCGCCCCTCCCAGCCTTTGCTTCTCTGGCAGCTTCAGTCTATAGTCCACTTTGTGGTATCCTCAGATCGGTTTTCTTTGACCCTCTTTTTTGTTTCTCTATATTCCCCATGTAAATGACACCATCTGCTATTTGTCTTTCTCTTTCTGACTTACTACCTTAGTATAATTCCTGCCCTCTCCCAGCTCCATTCATGTTGCTGCAAATGACAAGAGTTTATCTCTTTTGAGCAGTATTCCACTGTGTATATATACTACTCTGTATTTGGACATGTAAAGTCACTTTATTAATTTTTGTAACTAGGAAATGTTTTGGGAGATTATGTAAATATTCACTTTCTTAAACATTTGCCCTCTAATTATACTCTGATATTCTGATTTTTTTCAAATACCCTTAATTTGTTATGGGATAATTATCTGATGATGATTATCATTTGTAAGGAAGACATATGCTTTCTTAATGTATTTTATTTCTTTTACTGAAATTGTACTTTCACTACTGACAATTACAGTTTCTGTGTCCTATTAATATGCTCCTTTTTACCTGTCTTTACTTCTCTGTTTTACTTTCTGACATGACAAAATTCCTTGGCTCATATTATTTTTCCCCTGTCGGTCTGGAATTAGTCACTTTTTCAACTTATGTTGGCTCTTTTTATTGAAAAAGAATGTTGAAAAGCCAAGAACTTGATATAGATGTGATCATTAATAGTATACGTGATGCTTGAAGATGTTTTCTTCCTAAGATCAATAACAAGTCAGAATGTCCACTCTCATCATTTCTATTCAACAGTGTAGTAGATAAGTCCTAATTGAGAATTATTAAACATTACTGAGATAAATGAGTTAAATAAATGTAGAAATACACTATCTGGGTTCAAACTGATCAAATGTTAATTCTCCTTAAATTTATCTGTAGATAAAATCACACAGTAAATTTCAATATTTTTGTAGAACTATATAGAAGTGAGTGTAAGACCTATGTAGAAATTTATAAATAAGTTCATACTATAAAATGTCCTGTTAGAGAGTTATAAATTTGAAGACACCTGAGAAGTCATAATTTTATGTTTGCATCAAATTACCAGTCCATGTTTACAGAGAAAAGAAGAAGCAAATCCAGGATAAATACTTCTATATTTCAGTACTGTCCTCTTTAAAACATCATATCATGATGCTCACAGCTCATTTTTTATTTTTCCAAAGGAAAGATCTAGATTTTTCCCTGAGGATACCATTATCCATGTATGTGCCTTCATCTCTAGATTTGTTACAATACATTGGGGAACAAAAAAAAAAAAACACACAAAAATCAGGTTATAATAAATCTATAAACACTGCAAGTCCCACAACATATATTAATAAAACTGAAATGAAAAGTAACCTGATCTTAGAAGTGAATTAACCTCTTCTAAGTTACATATTTTAAGAAAAGGCCACACAAAAATATTTGTCTTTATAACTAATTCATAATTTATATTGTCCAAAGCATTAGAATTATAACTGAGTGCAATAAAATAAGCTCCTGGCATCAGTATCCTCAAAATTATTGCCTCATTTATTAGTGAAATGATAAAATCCCAAATAGATCATATTATATTTTCAGTCATTTAGAAAGTTGAAATTTAAGGATGCTGCTATTCCACCAGTAAGTCAGGATGACTAAAAACATTAGTGCTTCCTCTGATATCCAGGATACCCTACATAAGTCTGTAGGAGGTATCATTTCAATGACAAGTTCGACTGCGTATGTGAAGTTCATAATTTTAGTGGTTATGCTTCTTTATGCAAGATAATTAATACCTTTGTTCATATTAAGTGGTGCATATTTTTATCAATTACAGCAATTTAAACTCATTTTTCTATATATTTCATTGAAAAATTTGGCAGCTCCTTCTCTGTTCGGAATCACGTGCAGAATGAAGAAGAAATGAGATGGAAGAGACTGATAACGATCAGAAAGCAATCAACTCACAGAGCACAATCTGAATTGGTCCGATTTAATGCAATTATGAACATCCTTATACAGTTTGGCAGGGAAATAATCACAATAATCTAGTAGGGAAGGTGAAATTCGATTCCAAAGCATATGTGACAAACAGCAGGGGCACAGGCAATAACACAGGAATCTATCTATCTCTGGGGGCGAGTCCTCATCATCTATTTGTCATAAGTCTCCTGAGACATTCCAAAAAGGTTAGGAGACTGTCACAGGTAAGA
>PVHY01003347.1:0-97433 GCA_004024945.1 Uropsilus gracilis | reverse complement strand
TCCCTAGCCCCAGCCGCTTCATAGGATGGAGCTTACAGGCACGAGCCACCATGCCTGGCCCTGCTGGTTCTTTCAATTCTATTCCCCACAAATGAGCTAGCTGCTGGGATCTTATTTCAACTCTGGGCATGTTTTCACCTATGGAATATGACAGGAATGCCTTGATTCTTTCCTGGTATACTGATTGGGGTATCAGGACTTTCTTCCAGGTGATGCCTAACTGACATTTAACACAATGAATCAAACATTAATGTGGAAATTTTTGCTCATGTTTTAGTTTCCCAATAGGACTAAAAAAAGTCACAATATCTTGCCGCTCCAGTGGCCAAAAACTGTCTCTAAGGAATATTTTTCCCTTTCTGTCCAATCTCCCCTTTGCTAAAATCTGAGTTCTCTGGGAAACTTATTTAACTATATTTTCTCTCTTCTCTCTACTGCACTCTAATTTTATCAAAGTTCTTTTAACAGTTTTACATACTAAGGAAAAAAATTGAGTTTTCCTTGGGTAGACTTCAAAGGGATTCTTAACTGTGGCTTATAGATTTGTGTACCAGTAAAAACCACTGAACAGGTATTATTTCTGTGTAACAGTACAAGTCTTTATCTTTTTCAGACGCCTTTGAAGTGTACTGATAAGACAATAGCAGGATGTTTCTCAGTGGGAGTGATGTATAGAAATATCGTAAGAAAAATCATGACTGTGATAGTGAATGTGTAATCGTATACATAAAGTAAATAAACATTAAGGACATTGAAGAATGGTCATAAGATTTTTAGTAGAGGTAAGAAGGACCCAGTACTTACCCAGAATTTTATACATGATAGAAACTTGAGATCCAAGTTTTAATTAAGTTTATGTAGAGATGATTAATAGCGTGCATTATTTTTAAGTACCTAGTGTTAAGAAATGCTTAGAAAGATACAACAAAAATGTTGCATTATCTATTAGCATAACACAACATAGAAAGAGAAGTTTTTTATAACTCACGTTATTCTGTCTTTAAGGATCAAAAAAAGAGAAGACTACTTGAAACAAAATACACACTACATAATGTTTCAGAGAAAACTGGAGAATCTAAAAGAACTAATAAAAATAGGTAAGAATTCAAAGCAAATATCAAACTACAAAAAATTTACAATAAAATTTTATATGGGCATTTAATTTTTTTTAAATCTTTATCAATGTCAGTTCTAACAGTACCTTAAACAGTAAAAACAAACAAAAAAATTAAAGACAGAATAGACACAATAATTTCTACCTGACAACCTTAAGTAAATATGGGAAAAGATAAAGCAAAAACTTAAGACTGTTAATGAGCAAATGATAATTGAAAATCTACATATTTAATATCATCCACTCTGTGGACACTAAAGTTCTGTTTCAAATAATAGAAATGTTCCACATAGGACAAATAAATGTTATTATTTTGTTAAGGATTAAAAACAAACTGCTTTAAATTCCTTTTAAAAACAAGAACTTTCACATATAAATCTGAACTTTAAAATTAATGGCAAATGGAAAATTTTAAATCATAAAATTTTTGCTATTAATTTTCCTAGAGAATAACTTTGTATCCTCTTTATTATTTTTTCTCAGTAAAGGAATCAATAAGAAACAAACTAACAAACCAATATGATAATAAAAAGTTTGACCATATTGAATAAAATTGTAAGATGTATTCTGGGAGTCTGAAGTGCTAATAAAATTTTGTGCTAATGTCCTTAATACTCTACTAAGTAAAAGAGAAAAATAGAAAAAAAAAAACTACATTATTAAATTTTACCTTCTTTAAAATTTTTTTTGTTAATTCCGTTTAGCCAAAATATTTTAATATATGCCATGAAGATAACATACCTTTTTATCATATACATCTTGCCAGTTTACTCCTGAAAAGAAACTGTGTCTCATAATTTCTTTAGCATCATCTGGTCCTCCACCAAGGCTAAAAATTCAGAAATAAAACTGAATGAGTACAAAACATTTGCATGAGTATACATATAACAAAAAAAAAAACTTCTGTGTAAAGCATTTTTCGTGTGACAAGTAGTCTTCTTGATAAAAAGCCATAAAAATAAAAAGGCTTTTAAGATCTAGTATCCCTAATATACTTAGGACAGTATGTTATTTGAGTGGAGCTTAGAATTTGGAGACAAAATTGAAACAGTCAATTATGGAAAGTATGAGATGAGTAACAGTAAAAATGTGGAGCTTAGAATTTGGAGACAAAATTGAAACAATCAATTATGGAAAGTATGAGATGAGTAACAGTAAAAATGTTGCTTAATCTCAGTTTTCTCATCTGTAGAGTGTAGACAATAAAATCACCCTGGGGATTTATTGCAAGGAGTAGAAATAATGTTAAGCACCCACTACATGAACAGTAGCTATTGTATTGTCATTTCTATAAACCAAACTTAGAATTTTTTTAAGTCAAAGTATACCCTTGTTACAAAATTCTGACATGACTAAACAATTGGCTAGAAACATAATTTGCAGAACACAACTTACAGAAACTCACAAACTTTTCAAATCTCAAATGCATTTCAAAAGAAAGGATACTGCTAATCTATGAGTTATATTAAAATGAAATTTGCTATGCAAGCTAAAATATACATTAGAAATGTTAAATACACCACCATTTTTTTAACTGGTGGGCACAGTATAACACATATTTGTAGAACAGAGGAGTATAACTGTACCCTTAAAAACATATACAGCATTGTAAATTAACATTACTTCAATGAATATCATTTTAAAATGTAAATAAAATACTTCACCATCTTTGAAGATAAACTTATTTAACTGATACTTGACAAAAATGAAATTCAGTTTTTTCTGACTTCCTCAGTTTCATTTAGTCCATATCAATCAACATAAAGAATGAGGGGGAAAAAAAAGAGAGGGAAGTAAGGAAGGACTGAAGAGGGGGAAGCAAAAAAGAATGGGGAAAGAATGACAAGAAAGTAAAGCCTATTTAAATTTGAATTTGATATAGTAAGCTTTATTTGGACTTTTTCATGGTTAGGAATGGTGTTTATCTGTTGGCAAAATCTTAACCAGCAATCTGGTTAAGATTTTATATATATATGTATGTATACATATATATGTATGTATATGTATGTATACATATATATGTATACAGATATGTGGAGCTTAGAATTTGGAGACAAAATTGAAACAGTCAATTATGGAAAGTATGAGATGAGTAACAGTAAAAATGTATATACATATATATTCATGATAAATACATTATGTATTTATCTATAAATACATTATGTATTTATTCATAATGTGTTTATCATGAATAATTATGAAACTTGATTATGAATTTAATTTCTAGAGGATATGAAAACATTTACAAATAATAAAATATACAATGCTCTTTATTGTAAATTAAGCAACTAGTCCTCTCAGAAAACTTTTAATTTTTGATGAACTCCAAAGCTACAGACTGACTTATAAGTAGTTCCAAAATGAATACTGAATAATTTAGCCATGATAAAGATAAAGATGGTGATATCATAGAGACATATATTAGAACTTCAGTTAGATCAGTGAGCTTTTGCTGAATTGCTAATAGTACTTGGAACAGAATATTACTTTTTTTTTTTTGTGCTTCTCACAAAGTAGTGGACACAAATACATAAACTTTTAAAATTTAGTCTATGATAATAACATTTTCTTTATCACTTTCTTAAGTCTGATCAACAAAACAAATTAAGTATGACTGAACAATGTTTGCCAACTTTGGTGGTAAAATTCCCATGATGATCAATTCAGGTTATCAAACTGATGTCAATCAATATAGAAAAGGGAACAAATAGCAAATCATTCTTTAGTATTTCATACATACATGTAAACTCAAAAGGAGAGATAACAGGAAAATATTACAAAGTTAAAGAGTAATTACCTCTGATTTTAGTATAATGGATTCAACTTACAATTTACATAATTTAATTTTCAAAGAATGACTATAGTAAATTCTCACTACTATCTGGTATAAGGAATAAAAGACTGGGAAGAATTTAGAATTCTCTAACACAATCAGAATAGAAAACTCAAAATGGAGAAAAATTAGCGGCTCTCTGCATATATCTAGGGATGATCAATGCTCCCCATACTCTTGATCACCTGTCCCTAGATTCAAACAGAATGAACCACAGTAGCAATGTGGACCAATGTTCACCTTTTTCACTGGTAGTTACATACTCAGTTATTCTTGGTATTCTACTCCCTGGCCTTAAATTTTTTTTTATTCTGTTTTAAAATGTGCTTGTCTCTCCCCCCATAGACTACCAATTCTTTTGAGGGCAGATTACTACTAGAAAACCCAAAATACATTTTAAGCTTGTAAGGGAACCAAAAGCAGAAACACCAAAACACTTTTTTGAAGAATTTAACATTTCAAGATATGAATCAAAATAGTCTGTGTGAGGAAAATTAGAAGCTCATTGTATTTTCTTACACTTATGTCATTTATTTCAATATTATTTTCATGTTCATTTTATGTGTGATAGTGGGTGAGGTAGGAGGTGGGTTGGAGAGTCACAATCATTTTGCAATCATTTTGTTTATAAATCAGCTTCAGTTATTCATTTTTGCCACCCCTCAGTTCCCTAGCAATAGTTTGGCTTTGGATATAGTCAGCATTTAATCTATATTTATCAAATGCATATAAAATTAAGGTATCGCCATGGATACTATGCAAAGTCTAAGAATATAATCTAAGACTGCCATTTCAGAAAGAGATTTGTTAGCACAAGCTTCTTCATAATATAAAATGGTCAAAAATGCCAGTAACAACGGCTTCCATATATATAATTTAAGACATAAATATAATATCAAAACAAGATTTGCACTAAAACATTTATGTCTAAGAATCCTAAATTCCAATATGACAAAGTCAAATAAAGCTTCAGTTACTAGATTCCTCATTATTAGGAAATTATAAAATCCATATTTTCATAGAGTTACTAAATGCTCTGAGGTCATGCTTTTCCTGTAAGTTCTAAACAGGGATATAAAGCAGTTATTAGAGAATGATCATTTCGTAACAGAATGGGAAATAAAAGCAAATTTATATTTGATCTTTTGACAGAAGTGACAGCAATTCAGTAGAATATCAGAAAAATTTAGGACAGTATTTAAAAATGAATAGGAATATTAAGGTGTATTATAATGCTACTTTGATTATGTTACCAAAGAGTTTTAACATAATTCTTTCCTGACTTTTTCTTCTCCTTAAAATCTGTTTCAGAGGATTCTATCCGCAGCATTCGTCTCTCTTTATACTATTATCATTCTACTAGTCTCACATCTCCAGCTATCTCCTAAATGTCTGAATCCCAAATCCATATATTCAGTCATTGTTGTTCTAATAAACATTGAATCTAAGTTCAGCTGTGTGCTGCTCATTATCATCTACGTTTTCTATAGATGCCTTAAATTCAATATAGTCAAAGCTAAAACCATCCTCCACTCCATCAAGCCTCATCTTTTGCCTATACCCCTTGTCTGTTCATTATATTCCATACCCCCAATTAGTCATCCAAGTTGGAAAGCTCAGAGGTATCCTTTGCTCCTTATACATCTTCATTATTCTTATTTAATCATTCATAAACATTCCTTTACTGCTCTTCTATCATTCCTTTTAAAAGAACCTCCATCTCCTATCTGGGCAATTCCACACACATTTCTAACTCTACTACCTACCTGTCCCTGGACCTTCACTGTGCTAATCCATCCATGACAGTTATGGAGTTAACTTTTCATAACACAAATATGATACCATTCCTTAATTCAGTGGTTTCCCAATCTCTTCTAAATCAAAATTAAACATTTTTAAAGAAATGACATCTAAGGTTTTCATAATCTAAAGCTTCATCTCCCAATGTTAACATAACTCATGTTCTATATCTCATGTCACTGAACTTCTCAAATGTCATATACTAGTTGATAAAAACTTCGTTTTAGTTGAAATAATACTGGCTTATAACATTTTAAGTCTTAAATATACATCATTAACATCTATAAAAATTAACATATACACTGCATTATATTCACCGCTGAAAGTTTAATTTCATTCTTCATTACACAGTTGAGGACTTTTTCCTCTTTTGAAAACCCTTCTCCCATTTCCTTCTGATAACCACAAACTCAACCTTGTAGTTTAAAAATATATTTTTGCTTTCAGTTTGTTTGCTTCTTTATGTACTATGTATGAGCATGATGCTTATCTTTCTCTGTAGAATGCCACTGCAAATTCTAATTCTCCACAAATCCACTCAAATCTTATAATCTCTTAGACAGAGCCAATAATTTTAATAGAAATTTGTGCATAGTTTAACTTAAATATTTGTGAATATATGTTTGTGTCCCACATTAGTCCATGAACATCAAGAGTAGAGGTTATTTGTCTTGTTCATTCTTTCCCCAATATTTTTGTGGAGGAGGAGGCAGAGGATGAGGGGGGAGAAGGGAAGGCAGAGGGGGAGGGAGAGGGGAGAGGAAGGGTGTGTGTGTTTTTGGGAGAAAGAGAGAGGCAGAGACAAAGAGACAGCCAGATGGGGTGTGGTTGACACATTAAAGATAACTGAAAATAAAAAATGAGTAAAACAGAGAAATGAAAACCACAAGTACAGCTTTATTCTACCAGTCACTCTGTAGCAAAAGTCACATATGAAAAACAGCTATCTAGAGAAATCAGGAAAGGCTGGGAAAAAATTCAGAGCCCTTGAAACACAAGCCAAATATTAAGTTCCCAAATCACCAAGAAAAATTGAAATCCTAGCTCTGTTTAAAGATTACCTACCGCTATGTACAGCTTGAAACATAAACTGTGAAATAATCATATTTAAGGGAACACATTTCAAGATCTGAACTGAGAAAATGTATTGAAATTCAGAGAAATAACAGATAATAAAAAATGTGATTTTTACTGTTATTCTATACAATTTTTCTGAAAAATGAAGGATAAATCACTTAACTCTCTATGGGCCTCTGTCTTCTCACTAAGATGGAAATGAGGATACCATATACACTATCTAATCTACTGAATTAGACTATCTAACACCACCTAGTCTACAAATCTACTGAAAACGCCAAAGAGAAGACAGTTATTTAAATGCACTGAAAGACAAAATCAGTTCACAAATACAAGGCAAGATGTCAGTGACTAGAATCATGAAAACAATTTTGTTTGCATACTTATGTTTATTTCTGCTGAAAGTAAATCACATTCTTCATAAATTTGAAAGCTAGAAATATGTAGCGGTAACCTTCTCTAATGTAGACAAAGTCCACATTTCAGAATTTATTTTTTCAGTCATTAATTCATTGTCTCAACAAAAATGTATTGAATATCATAAGCAAAATTTTATAAAATAAGCATAAAATTATGAAAGAATTCAATAAAATATGAAATGGCCTATCCTCAAGATATAGATCCAAGAAATTTTCAAAGAAAGAATGATATGCATGAAGGAGAGATACATACATATACTTGAACACAGATTAAGGGATATTTTAAAATTAGTAGCCACTTCATATATGATCTAAAAAGTACATCTGTAAACAAATACATGAACATAAGCAAACTGTAGTTCATTAAGCAAAGCAGCAAGGGTTTGTCATGTGATAGCTACAAAAGGATTTTTCATGTCATAGCTATAAAAGTTACAGTATGTAAAGATTTTTCTTGTGCCATTAATCCTTTTAGTCACAAATGGGAAACAGTATCTTCAAATTACAAAAAGAAGTACTTAGACATATTAGATAGGTTAGGGTGGGAGAGAGAATAGAAAAATGTCTATTATTTTTTAATGTATATGAGCAGAGATATAAAGCCCCATAGACTGACGGTTCTTCCCTGTCTCATGATAGTAAGTACTAGGACAATTGAGAAACTGCTCACAAATAACTAAAAGCAAAACAAAACAAAAAATTCAAAATATTTTTGGGTACTATCTGAATAAAATCCATGAAAGGAAAGAATGAAGGGTATTTCTAAAATGTTCTATAGCATGAGGTTAATAATAAATAAGTCAGTATCTAAGTGGGACGATATCTACACCAAATACATTGCTCCTTGGAGTTAGTTATATTTGAATTAATTTTCATATCACAATTTCTGACATATATTTGTGGCTTACCGTTTATTTGGATCTTTTATCAAGAGCCCTGAAAGCAATGATTTTGCATCTGAAGAGAGTGTTCGAGGAAATTTAATGTCTTCCATTAGTATAAGTTCAAAAAGCTTCTCATGATCCTGATTGTAGAAAGGTAACCTCCCACACATCATTTCATACATGACAACCCCTAGGCCCCACCAATCCACGGCTCGACCATAGTCATTATCTTCTAACACCTAAAATGAGACCAGGAAAAAAGATTAATTACCACACATTAATTTAAAGATTTCTTTATAAGTCATACGATTTTTACATGCAAATGAATCCTAAGATTCAATGTTTACTAAGGTATTCTGAGGTCATGACATTTAAACTACGAATCATCCTACAAAAGATATAAATCATATCAAGTATGTGAAATGTTATATATATGTATGTTTAGTATTTACTTAGTATTTATCTATGTCAATATATATAGGCAGGTGTATATATACTTATAAATATAAATGGTCAGTGTACAGAAAAGTCATAGTCATATAACAAATTCTAAATAAATGAGTATATGAGTGCACTAAGGATCAAATAAAAACATCAGCATATTTGTAGATTTTCTTTTAGGTCCACTTAATTTTTCACTCTGGTTCCACTAACGTGGATTTTAAGTAACAACTTAAAGCTAAGCCATGATGGTTACCAAGCTATAAGCTTTATAAAAGTGATTTACACATTCTTACATTAACAACTACAAAGTAGGCAAAAGTTGGAGAGAAGTATAGTGCATTAAAATAAATTTGAAAACTTTTGGAAGCCTCTACATCCTTAAACTCAGGAACAATAAAGCAAGTGAAGTACATACAAACATTTATCGCTTTGGTTGTAATAAACTTTAGTATCCAAAGATTATAACAAGTTTCTGCTAAACAAAAGAAAAAAAAAACTCAAAATCTCAATATATGTCTGATACAATTCTATACATTTGTTTCCTAAAGACACTACATGCAAAATAAATTGGTAAGGAAAGAAATGTAGGTATCATTTAGGCTATGTTAGAGCAACCTGCTCAAACTGGAACAAGATAACTTGCCATTTGTCCCAGAAAAGTTTGGCTTTACCTTCTGATAGGACTTAACATTTTTATTAGATTTTTTTTCATCATTTGGAACTTTCAATATTTTAATTTAGCTTACTATATTTGAATACTCTTAAAATTCACCTTATCTGATTATTTTAGCTATACAGCAAACAAATAAAATCGTATCTATGAAAGTTACCAAGTAAAAAGTTCTCATAATTGATAATGAGACATTGTGATTAAAACAAAGTAGTACTCATGTTCCAAACTCTGTTTGAATTAAATAATTACTTTGTTAAAGATTGTTCATATGTGATTTGTATTTAAAATTTAACAATTAAAATATAAAATTACACATGATATTTTTGGCAATTTGACTACTATGAATACTATAAAAGTAACTTTGTAGACAGAGCATTTCAAAATGGAAAATGTAATTTCAAGAAAAACCTACATTACTTACAGAAGTGTTTTTGAAATGCTTTGAAAGGAGTTTTAATTCATTTGCTGCATTGTTTTGTGGTTAAAGAAACTAGGAACTATCTTGCTAAGATATTCCCATGATTTCCCAAAAATCTTTTGTAAATCACAAACTAAGCAAAAGTATTTTCAGTAAAAACAACTAATTATTTTTTTAATCTTTAGGCAGATAAATTTCAAATTATCGAAATGATTAATAATAACAAATAACCTAAGAAGCAGAAGTTCTACTTGCAACAAAAGTTAAAGATATTGCCATATAAATAATATCAGTGACTTTTGATTACCCAAGAAATCTATAGCATGTTCAGCTAGTAGAATGTGCTTTTTTGTGGACCTTTATCTAATAAATTCTATTGGGATTAGGATTTTTACCTAGTAACAAAATATTTGAAAATTGAAGTAACCTTGTGCATCATTCCTACACCAACAAAACAGAAGCACATATGAATAAGAAGAGCCAAATGTGGTTTTTAACCTCCTTTTTTGTGAAACCATAAAAAGCATAAAAGCTGGATTAACTGCCTCCTGAACCCACATTTCACCAGCCGGGTTCTCATCCCCAGCTGGCAAAACTGGCAATCCTTTATTTTTGTTTAAATACCTGGTTTGTAGCCAGAAGGGAAAGGGAGTACATAAAAAAGGTGTTTTTTTGTGGGTTTTTTTTTTGAAGAGAGATAAATATCTGAAAAAATACTGCATTACAAAAAAAATCCATTTAATCAAATAATATATATTTTATCTTGCTTTTTAAAATGAAAACTGATTCTCAGATAAATGTTTTTGTTCTGAACAAGTGCTTTAATAGATACAGAGAGATACATATAGATACATAATCCAGTCACAAATGTTAGCTCTACCACTTTGTACTGAATAAAACTGCTTACTTACAAAATTGATATTATCTTACAGACATGCAAACTTAAGCCATGTTTAAAACAACTTCTTTATCTGAGTCTTTGCTACCAGTCAAAAACAAAGAATTTGTTCAACTCCTAACTTTTAAGCAGCTATTTAAATAAATAAAAATGAAATAAAATAAAAATAGAAAGGATTAAATAAAAACAGAGTATTGCAATTGTAGAACATGTCAGCACCGATCTCTCCCCAAATATGAATAATTTCCAAACACAGTAGTTTCAAATACTCTAGAAATTCCAGGGTGTAATTAAAATCCATAGCTCTTTTATATGATCCTTGGAGATAATTTTTCCCTCTTATTCAAAGCACCCCATTTTCTAAAATCACAGTAACATATAAAACTTAAATTGTTTAACCAGTCACGGTTCCCTCTATCTTTAAGGACTTTCTTTTCTAGCAAAAAGACTAACTTCATGGTTATCATAAAAGCTGATCAAAGGGATATGTTAAATAGTAATACAGAGGCACAGCATATTTAAATGGCTAAGTACATTTCAACCCCATTATAATGTAATTTATTATATAATTTGGATATAAATGTACATCAAAATCTCCTCCTAAAAAAATTCAGTAGAAAGTTTATTGTGAAGAGTTAATCTAAGGAAATCATCTCTTTTCCATAAAATCAGTATTTAAGGACATTTAAACTAAACTTAAGGTTTAAATAGCAATGCAGACATTTGGTATTTCTGATTTCCCATTTTGTAATTTTCAAATCAATATTAATTAAATTAAGATAGAGATTTTCTAATCTGTAATATCAATTTCATTTGGTATTATCCTATACAGATTGTCCTCTATTGCTTTACTTTGTAACTACACTTAACACAGTGTATTTACATCCTAAACAGAGATAAAAAACAAGAGAGGATTTGGAATATTAAAATGCAAATACTAACAAATAATGACAGGTCACATCAAACCAAGATATAATACTGAGGAATCCAACTCTAGGAATTGACTTAATTTCAAAATTTGGACAAAGCCTAGTATGGCTTTACTTCCATATATAATAAAACCAAATAAAGTCTCAAGGAAAGCAAAGCAGATATCAATTACAACTAAATATTCTGGTAGTACTGGCTTAATATTTGGTCAAACTTGATATAATGGTAATTTCCACTTATAAAATAATCAGGTGATTTAAAACATCACCATGAGTAGGTTTTCACGTTACTAATATTAAAAAAATAGTATGCAGTAATTAAAATATTTTAAATTTATACCACCAATTAAAGTTCTTAATGTAAATATTTATTTAATTAATGAATACTTTCAGAAAACACATTCATCCCAATATTCTTTTAGCAATTAGGATTTAGTGGGAGAATGAGGGGACATCTCTCCCAGCTTGTTCACCAGGCCACACAATGCACCCAAGGCAAGCAATTATTAGGACGCGACGTATGCCCTGGAGTGGCTTACTGCTCAATCAATAATCCTGACAGAACAGATGGGGGAAAAATTAAACATCTAAACAAACTGTCTGTACACCTATGTTGTGAAAGTAAACTGCGAACTTGGATAAACCAATTTACCGCTAATTCAAAAATGTTTTTTCCTTAGTAAACTTATATTCCAGGTAACTGCAATGCGAATGCTTTGGATATAAACATACATGTATATACCTCATTATTCATGGAAGTCCTTTGCATTTTCTTAACACCAGATGAATTTGATAAAAAATGGCCTGTAAATCTTTTAGATTCTAAAGTATATTGCAGTTTTGAAAATATACATTTAGTTCATAAGAATCACAAATTCCACAGTTTTTTGGTATTTTCTTCTCAAATACATATTTTATAACCAGGTCTCAACTGCTCTAATAATCCTTAAGAAACTAAAAATATAAATGCCATTTGCTGACAATTTATGGCTATTTCCTAACATGAACATTACAACACTTATACAGCTAATACTGTTTTTTCAAAAAGCAATCTGGTTGGAACAGGCAAAATTACTGAGTAACAGAAAAGCTATATATACACAACACCAATGATTATCATACTTGCATGTATCTTCCCTGAAATTTTCTATAATTTATATTTTTATCCTGAAGCAACAATCACAGAAGTCCCAGAAACTGGGTCTTTAAATATAAGAATATAAAATACTACAGGTAATCCAATAGAGTCCTTGTATGCTTCAGAGAATTTAAAATTGTACTTTGGGCTTACACTGATTTTTCAAGTAATTAATGGAAATATTCTTACAGTTAAAGCAAAAGTCAAGAATAACATGCAAAAAAAAGCTACTGCAAAAACTGACAGACCTCTAGGGAAGTAAAAGTCACTACCTGAAAACACTGAGAGACATTACCATTGCACTGAAAAAAATCATTTTAGTACCTTTTAAAATAATATCCAGTCTGGGGAAAAAATGAAATGGTTTTTAATATTAGCATGAATCAGTAAACATAGTAAGTCAATACATATGATAAAAGGATGACCTTAAAAATTAATTCTAACTATAAAACAGACTTCTGTATGAATTAATCACTAAGCTCCTTTACTAAATTTCTTTCCTAATATTGGTAATAACACCTATCAGAATCATCAGGAAGATGAAGGTTTTAAAAAATACCTTCAGAGGACAGGCATTACATAATTATTAGGTGTGTACACAGTTTTAGAAAAGCTACTGCTGTAACTTTTCATTTTCACAAAAAGCCCAGAAGTTTTAAGACTTACTTTCAGAATCTGTTAGAAAAAGTAGAATTTTTTTCCAAGGGCTTATAATAATGAATCTATGTGTGCTATTATTTTTACTTAGAGATTAAATGTGAAAACATATGTAACTTGGGCCTCATATAGATCTCTTACATCTTCTAAAGCAAATATTGACAGAGTCCATAAATGAGCTCTTTAACATTTATTCTTTATTTTATTTATAAAGTTCTATTTAATAAAATTAAATTTAGATTCAGTCCCCCTCAATGTTACCATACCAAAGAGTTTTAACCCTTAATTTCTATGATTCTCTCAACTTATTAAGTATATCTTTGGTTTTTAATTTATATGAAATTTAATTTCCATTTGTACTATTATCTGTATTATATCAAATAATTTTGAGCAAATCTTTTTATCAAAAAAGTTAAAAGATATCTAATATATTTCAGATATCTTCAAGATATATATAATACAAAAGTGTTAAATGTATTAAAGACAGCAGATTTCAAAATAAGTGAGTTAAATGAGAGGAACTGAATTTTTTTAGGCATTTTCAGCCACTGAGAAAAAATTTTTGCATTACATGACAAACTATATTTCTTCTGAATAGCAAACAAAACGATTCTATATGTTTTCTAACAATCAAGTCATTTTTTTGCAATCTTTTTGTCAGTTCTGACTTGATTATCAAATAATTTTTATTTTTACACTATTACAGAAGTGCATTTCTCTAGGTTTCCAAAACCACCTTATTCAACCTTCCCCATCTGTCACCATCTGCTTCTTTTTAGCATGTACTTTTTGTGTGATCACATAAGCATGTGAAAAATAACTAACATTCAGATGATTATCTGCTGGTACATTTGAGGACTGGGCATAATAAAAGTGAACTGCCAAAACGTACTTAACACTTTTAATTTTGTTGGGTCTTGCATGTAAGCTACATTTGATTTTCAAACTGTTTTACAGTTGGAAAGTTGATCAGGTACTGCTAACTCAAGAGCAAAGCTGAGACTCTAAATAATTAGCACTGCATAAAATGGTTTTGATTCAATGAAAGCCAAATCAAATAATGAAACTTAACAGTAAGATTTCATATGTAATTTTTTACTTTCTTTTTAAAATTCTAGGTATGAAAATACAGCATAGCTTTTAAAAAATCTCCTCCAAATATCTTAAATTTTATTTAAATTATAAAAACAGCAAAAAATATTTAATACTGTATGTCCCAATACCTTTTTAGAAAAGTAGTATATTTAATGCATGGTTTATGTATTAAATATATGTCTCCTAAAACTGTGTCTCTGCAACCATTTTTTTAAAAAAGACATTTCTCTTCTGTTAATAATAAAAATGTCTAATTCTTCACTGAAAAAGGTATGAAAACAAATCCTTTAAAAACAATCACATTTTGACAAGTTGCCTTTTTATAGTAGAACACTTATCTTTTCTAGCAGTTTACCACAAAATAAACATAAGTGCACTTAAGACATTTTGTTAAAAAATCGGCCTTGAGTCTCACATAAAGGACAGCTAAAACATCAGTTTTAAACTTATTTATAACACCTTTTGAGATATCTTTTAAATATCCTTATCTACCACTAAACAGCAAAGCATTTCTATCAGGTGAAGATAATAATAAAATAACCACAGCTAAGATGAAGTATTAATTGCAGTAAGATCTCTCCATTAATTTGTAAACAAGCCTTGTGCAAGAAGTGAAGAGAAAATACTGAGAGTGCATCATTACAAGAAAAGCAGTACTTGAAAACGTGTCCCAGGTGGGGTAAACAACTCCTAGTTTAAATGCTGTAAAAAAGATAGACAGACCATCTGAAGCAAAGGGAAGAGGTTAGCTTCAGCACTGTCAATCCCCCTCTAACTTTATGTATGACTATATTTACCACCACACTTATGTCTTGCTCTCAACTCAAAAGTGGCTTTTTCTTATCCCTGAGATAAAATTTAAACTCCTGATCTTCATGTCCAGTCTTCTTTTTGCTTTCAGTAATAGTCCCTGGGCCCTCCAGCAGGCCTTGTCCCCTTTCATTTTCTTCTAAATTCTTTTCTTGCACACTGATAATTATTTTCATAGCAAATCACTTTGGTAATCAGCAAGCTACTTGAGGACAAAACAATTTACTATCTTTGCTGTCACAGCAAATTAACATAATACATGAAAATTAGTAATAATAAATATTTCTCTAAGGACTCAATGAGTGTTTCAGGGAAATGGTCCATAGTTGAGATCAGAAAAACAAACTTAATTTCTTGCTTTTAAAAGCAAGAGTAAGGACACTTGGAGTTACCCTGATGTTCAAAACAGGCAGTGTTTGACATAAATACTTAAATCGAGATTTGAAATTGTATGAGAATTTATTTTCAAGATTTGTCCTTCTCAAATCACTCTATCCTGTAAGAGGGCATTAACATTACGAATTAGCATCCACTATGGATATATAAACCAATTTTAAAGACCAGACATATGCAATATTTTTTAAAAAAAGTACACAAAAATGTTTGCTTATTTAGTTGGATTTAAAGGAAATTGGTATTTTTTTTGTGTGATCTGTAAACTTTCTATTTAGAAATAATTAGACTCTTGCAATAAATTCTTGGTTTTGTTCTTCGGTTGATGAATTTGCATATAAAACAATCTTTGTTTCTTAGGAGATCATCTGCTTCTGAAATAAGATGTGTTTATCTTCTTCAAAAATAATTTCCCCTAATTGAGACAAAACTAATTTTGTTATTCTATAAATGGGATATCCAGGGCAAATATATAGTGGGGATAATTAAACTTCAGAGAAGAACAAAGAATTTGTTTTTCATGACATTCACAAAAACAATCCTAGTCTGGAAAATATGATCTTGTATTTGAATAAACAAGGAACACTATTTCTAAAATTTTGACTAATTCAGTTACAAAAGTAGAGAATTTTAAATTCCAGATTGTGTAACAGAGAAATAATATTCTGAACAGGCATTGAGAAAATAATAGTTGGAAATTTACTGTATTTCAAATTATTAGCACTTGAAAATAACTAACATACTTGAAATGCAAAGCTAATCTCTAATTAAAAAGACCTATACAATAACAAAATAATGTAAGTTATTATATGTAGAAGCAATGCTAGTATCATTTTCAATATATTGCTAATTCTTAATTTCTTTTATCTTGTTCATTTACACAGCATCCATTTTTTAAAATCAATTATTTATAGCTATGAGTGGCACTGAAATTGTGACATTTTGGGGCATGTATACATATTTAAAAAGTAAGAAAAGTGATTATTTAATGACGAATCTAGTTAAAAAATTGATACTTTCTCCACTACCTCCCTAGCTGCATATAGAGCATATTTTTAAAAACTCTGATCCTTAGTTATCTCACATTAAAAAAAATCAGGTTTGCTATCAGGTAAGTTTATTTCAAATATGCAAGATACTAACATGGATGCAGCACATAGTAGATGCTCTATAAATAGTATCTTCAGCCACAAAGATGACTGTATCAGTACTTGTTTCTAGCTACCTTTTTAGAATTTGAAGGAAAGCTGATACTGTTTCTGTCTCAGGGTTTTTAGAGTAGAGTATTCTAAATTTGGGAAATTTCTCTCATGTTTACAATAATTACCTCCTTCTTGACATTCAAGTCTCTGGTCAAACTCATTTTCTCAAAACATCCTATCTGTAGAAGATTGTATTTTCTAAAGTTAATTGCAGCTTTTTTGTATATTTTTCTACAATAGCTGGAAGTGGATGTTTGTCACTATTCCTTAAATTTATATAGGCCATGTGCCACATGCTATATTAGTGCATTGCATAATTGAAATAACCACTCCTGACAATAAAATCTGAGGGAATTACAGTTCAGAATTTCTTTTTAATGTGTTCTGTGCAAAGCTAGAGGTGGTGGAGAATTGTGTTTCTACCTTGGTTCATCAATAAGCATAGAACAGAAATGATGTGTGGTTTTGAAACCAGGATATAAAAGATGATGTATATGCAGACATTCACAGCAGGATTATAGCCAAAAGGTGAAAGCAACAGATATGTCCATCAAAAGCTTAATGGAGGAAAAAAATGTGGTATACATAGAAAATGGAATACTATGTGCCATAAAAAGGAATATAGTACTAACTGATGACATGTTAACATGAAATAAATGTTAAATATAATAGGTGACATTATCATATACCTCCACTAACATGAAATATCCAGAATGGGCACATCTATAAGGGAAGGAGATTAGTAGCTGCCTAAGGAGAGTGAAAAGTGAAGAGGAGCTAATGGGTATTTGGGTATTGATTTTATTTGTAGAAGAGATGAAAATCTTCTGCAACTGGACAATTGTATTCCTCTGTAGAAACTACTACCACACAGTTTGAAGGGGGAGAATTGTATGGTATGTGGTTTAAACCTCAACAAAACTATAAACAATATAATGTGAAATTTTCAAAAACAAAACATTACGTGATGGCTTACGGGGGGTAGGGGTGGGGCTGATGCAGTTCCCAACTTGTTCCCTAACACCTTCACATTTAGAACTCAGAGAAAAAGAAGTCTGAATACACTGAAGTCATAGGTCACAATGAAGCACAGACAAAGGGTAGGCGCATGCCCACAGCCCTGTAAAGTAGCAGTTTTTAAGTAGCACCAACTGTGTGTTGTCTGAGTGAAGAAACTTTCTTATTACAGCCTCCAGTCACAAAGTCACTGCCCTGTGGTAAAGATTTGCTGATGGGCCTCAAATGCTGTAGAGAGAAGCTATTACTGCTATAATACCCAGCCTGTCTGTAGTACCAAGAATTCACAATCACATGAAATTACTGTTTTCATGGAGTATGTCACTTTAGCAATGGTAACTAGAAACTACCTAAAATAGCCTCCATACCACACTCTTCCCTTTAACAAGTTTTTGTTTTTGTTTTTATCATTTCTGTTTCTTATTCATGACACTTTGTATTTACCTATTTTTATTCTGTCTCCCTAGACTTTAAGTAAGTTTCCTTTGTGTCTCATTTCTATAACGACATTATCCAGAAAAATGTCCCATACACAATACATGTATAATAAATATTAGTGAGATAAACACATTAATGAATTACTAAGGAACCCTTTGCATGGTGAGGTCACCAGCTGGAGCCTGCCTGCTCTGAGATGAGCTCCAATATGTAACTACTGCCATTTCACTAATTTGGAATATGTTCCAATAATTAAGCATTAAAATGTCTTGATAGTAGGAGTGACTGGTGACATACATCTGAAGAAGTATGATTCTATGCCTCTGAATCACACACAGAGCTTATAAAACAATATTACTTCAATAAAATAAATTAAAAATAAAACCCAAAATCACATTTCTATTTCTAAGGAATATTTAAAATGGTTTATAATAAAGCTGTAAACATTCTTTCTGAAATCATTCCATTTTAAACAATGATGCAAAATGGGCAGAAACAAGAAATAAAATGTATAAAGCTAAGAAATAAAAACTGACCTACTGCAGTTAGTAATTTTGGGCTCATTAAGTTTCTAAAACTCAATGTCTATATATTCTTGTCCCACAATACCACAGTAAACAAGTGGGAACAAAACAGATTTATCTTGAAATCCACATATACGTAGTAGGTACTACATTAAAATAAAACAAAACAAAACAAAAAACCCTTTTACAAAACACTGTGTCAAAGCTATTTTCCTACAAATGGAACTGTAACCTACCTCTGGGGCCAGATATTCTGGTGTACCACAGAATGTTTTCATAGTGGCAGCATCCGTGATCCCTTCTTTGCAAAGTCCAAAATCAGTAATTTTTATGTGGCCATCTTTATCTAGCATCAGGTTCTCCAACTGCATATTAAGAGAAATTTGTTACATAATGCTCAAAGATAGAAGAATACTACTTTAGAAAAATAATGAATTCTCAGAAAGGTATTATGAAAAAAGAATACAAATGTAGTTAATAGAATGTTCAAGACTTACAAACTTTATAGCTAGTTAAATATAAAAAAAAAACATATTTTCTCAAATACTTAAAAAATTTATTTTAAAGTTCTAAGAGCAATGTTTTCTAAATAAACATCCATTGTAATCAAAACTTCCCCAAAGAGGCAAGTATATTATAGATATATAGTTTTCAACAATTTCTCTTAGGAATCTATGGCAATTATGAAATATTAACTTATAGAAATGTTTTGCAGTGGTGGTTATAAATCAAATCTCCTCTTGCAATGCTGTATGTTAAATTGATATTAACCCTTTTAAGTGTAAAATGAAAAACAATTCAACACCATCCATTCATATATCTGTAAAAATAGAAAATATAATGCAGTTGGAATTTTTTTGATCCCATTAATTATAAAGTATCAGAGAGAAACTTAAATATTTAACTGAGTAGCAAGAGCATCTAACTTGTGAAAATTATGATACACAAGGGGGAAAAATATGTGCAAAGAAATTTAAAACAAATATTTTATTTCTTAAATTATTACTTGACCTCGTGGTCATGCCTTCCCTGATTTCCTTTTTCCTCCTTCCTCCTCCTTCCTAGTTGTATGATGTAGTTGTGTTTTCAGTTGTCAGTTTTGACTTTCGCTTGATCTTTTGTTTCCCCTGTATCCCATCTATAACTGAGACCATAGGCTTTTGTCTTTTTCTTTTTAGCTTATTTCTGTTAGTATGATTCCTTTTAGGTTCATCCACATTATCACAAATGCATCACATTTGTTCTTTGGTTGCTAACTAATATTCCACTGTGTAAATATACCATAAATTTTTCATTCATTTGTCAGTTTGGGGGCATTTGGGTTGTTTCCATAATCTGGCTATTGTTAAATAGTGCTGCAAGAAACATCCAAGTACAGGTGTCCTTTTGAATTAGTGTTCTGGTATCCTTTGGGAAGATTCCAAGTAGTGGAATTGCTGGATCAAATGAAAAGTTTCATTTTCAGTGTCTTGATGGTCCTTCACACAAGTTTCCAAAGTGGCCGGACCAGTTTGTAGTCCCACCAGCATTGTAAGAGTGTTGCTTTTTCTCCACATCCACACCAGCATTTGTTGCTGCCTGTTTTTTTTTTTGTTTTTTTTTGTTTTTTTTGATAGGGGCCATTCTTACAGGTGCAAAGGTGGTATCTCATTGTGATTTTGATTTGCGTTTCCCTAGTCTACGGCCATACCACCCTGAATGCGCCCGATCTCGTCTGATTTGCATTTCCTTGATTATAAGTGATATTGAGCATTTTTCATATGCCTGTTGACCATTTGTATTTCCTCTTTGGAGAACTAACTTTTAAGCTTTTCTCCCCATTTTTGACTGGGCTTTTTGCCTTGTTTTCATTAAGTTGTATGAGTTCTTTATGGATCTTAGATCTCATATCCTTGTCAGTTGAGTGAAAAAATTTTTTCATACTCGTTGGATGTCTGTTTTGATCATTGTCTCTTTGGCTGTGCAGAAGCTTTTAAGTTTGATACAGTCCCAGCTATTTATGTTTTCCTTCATTTTCTTTGTGTGTATAGATGTTCCCCAAGAGATGTTTTGATGACATAGGTCATGAAGTGTTTTGCCTATGTTTTCTTCAATGTATTTTATGATTTCAGGTCTTATGTAATTTTTCCATTTTGAGTTGGTTTTGTGTACGGTGTGAGGAAGTAGTCTAGATCCAGTGTTTGCACGAAGCAGTCCAGTTTTCCCAGTACCATTTGTTGAAGAAGCTGTCCTTGTTCCAATGTATGTTTATTACCCCTTTGTCATAGATTAGTTGAACATTCATGTGTGACTTTATTTCTGGGCATCCAATTCTGTTCCATTGGTGTGTCTGTCTGTTTTTGTTCCAGTACCATGCTGTTTTTATTTTTATTATGACATTGTAATACAATTTGAAGTCTTGGAGTGGAACACCTCTACTCTCTCTTTTGATCAGGAGGACTTTGGTTATTCAAGAGCTTTTATTATCCCATATTAACTTCAGTAATTTGTTTTATTTCTTTAAAGAATGTCACTGAAATTTTTAGTGATATTGCATTGTAGATTGCTTTTGGTAGGAAGGCCATTTTGATAATGTTGACTCTTCTAATTCATAAGCAGGGGATATCTTTCCATTTCTTTTGCCTTCTTCTATTTCTTTTAGCACTGTTTCATAGTTTTCATTGTGTAGGTCTTTCACATCTTCTGTTAGGTTAATTCCCAGGTATTTAATTTTCCTTGGTGCATGGAGGTTTTTTTTTTTTTAATTTCTTCTACTTCTACTGAATTTTTTGCATATAGAAAAGGTGACTAATTTTTTTGTGCATTGATTTTGTAACCAACTACCTTACTGAAACTCTTTTATTGTTTCAATTAGTTTTTCTGTGGATTTTTTTGGGTTTTTCTAAATAAAGCATCATGTCATCTGCATGTAATAATAGTTTCATTTCACTTCCCCTATCTGTATTTCTTTTATGGCTTTCTCTTGCTTTATTGCCCTACCTGAAACTTCCATTACTATGCTGAAAAGTAGTAGTGAGAGTAGGCATTCTTGCCTGGTTCTCAAACCTAATGGAAATTATTTCAATTTCTCCCTATAAGTATGATGTTTGCTATGGCTTTTATTATTAAAACAGCAACAATTTACTGATGGTTTATTTCTCTCCAAATTTTAACAATTATCACACAATGAAAAATAAGCTCTGAGTTGTGGTTCTGAGGATACTAATACAAGTTAAAAGTAATTTAGAAAACACAGGCCCATATTGGACTGTAAGTATGGTTTTACACAAAGGCGCGCTCTATTATGCGTGTCATGCTGATACCACTTTAACACGTCCAATATTGGAAAGCTTGCACACACATGCTCTCACATGAGTACCTCTTCCTTTTTCTACTTAAACTCTCATGAACTTTCTGAAATAGGATTTCTACAAACATTTTTTGTTTCTTGTTAATTTTCATGGTTTCATTAAAGATGTCTGTAAACAAAACATGTTTATTTTTATACTGTCCATCACTTTAACACTTCAGCAAAGCCACTTATTGGCTTATTCAAGAAATATTTAAATCCTTCCCAATGGGCTCAATTGTATCAAAAACAGCAATGTACAAAACAGAAATGCATACTTTCCAGAAGAGATTATATAGCTTTGTTGTTGTATTATCCAGCTTTGTTCATCAAAATTTATATTCTAGGAGTTATTACTAGCATAATATGTTAGCATAATACATGCCCAAAGTAGCTACTCTAAGCCCTTCAGAAGTTTTTCTTACTCATACAGATGATGGAAAAGGGTTTTTTTTATCACTGAAGTCAGTGGCTAATACATGCCCAAAGTAGCTACTCTAAGCCCTTCAGAAGTTTTTCTTACTCATACAGATGATGGAAAAGGGTTTTTTTTATCACTGAAGTCAGTGGCATTGGACACATGTCAACTGCCTAAACATTTTGGGGATATTTGCCCTACATTAGAAATGGCCTAGAGCTGGTAAACAATCCTCTAACTTCTCCCCTTTAGAAGGACATTTGTGTTAGAATGAAGTTCCAGTGACTGACTTCTGGAAGATTTCGATGGCCTTATGCCATCTATAAAGCTAACAATTATGCTTTTTTTGCATTATCTCATCTACCCAAGAGAAACTCGCTATTTTCCTTTTTCCTTTTTTTTTATTTTTTAACCTGGAGTATCTTGAATGAAAAGATGGGAACATCTAGAGAAACACACAACTGACATTGCAGTAAGTACACCAGATTGTACAAATACTGTTGTCCTTTTTGCGAGTAATTTTTTTGTTTGATAAGTATTTTCTGAATAGTTTACAATCAGTAAACAAGCAGACAAAATGATATCACAAATCTAATCTTGTATAAATATAAGTCAGGGAGAAATTAAATGTCCAGTTTTGTTAAAAATAATTTAATGAATATGAATAATAAATTTTCTATAAAATTTAGGAATCAACAGCAGTATAATTTACAAGTGTGAAGGAAGCAGTCACAGGGGAGATTTTCAAAGTCAAGCAATGTAAACCTACATACATTACAAACACCTGGCAGTCACTTATAACAAATCTTGTTAAACATTTTTACAATCCCTTCTACTATGTAGAGGAATAAAAATATTAAAAATTAATCTTTCTTTGGTTCTCTCTTCTAAATGTCTGAGGTTTCCTTCTTTTGTTAATCATAAAATGCAAAATGCATATTATCAGTGACTATTCAGATACTCTATTTATAAAGTTTTATTTGCATCTATTTTAGTCACATATCCACTCTCCATTTCCAAGATTGGGAGTGGGCAGCATGTTAGGCTTATCAGATACATCCTTAGATAAAAAGAAAATATCTATTAGAAATCTGGGTAATACTTATTATTTGTATCAGTCAGTGGGCTGTCATTATCTAGCCTACAGAGAAAGCACAAACACACACACACACACAGCACACACACACACAATCTCATGATGCGGTCATTAAAAAGGGCCTGAAGTAGACAGGCTATATTTGATAAGAGAACCTTGGGTATGTGTATATATGAATAAAGGTAGATTGTATTTCCTGTGTGATTTGTGGGCAAGAAATTATAACAAAAAAAAATGATTGTTTCTTCTTTGTTGTTATCTAAAATAAAATTAAACTCTGAAAATTTTACCTTTAATAGAGTATTTTCCAATAAAAAATGATTGTTTCTTCCTACTCTTTGCTGTTACCTAAAATAAAATTAACTCTGAAAATTCTAGCTTTAATAGAGTATTTTCCAACCTTCTGCACTTATAGTCGAATAAAAATTGAAATGTGTAGAACTTACCAGGATCTGTTGGTTGACTTAGTGTAGAACTGACTGGAGACTACTCCAAGCATTTTCTGAACCAAGGGAAGCCATGACTTGGCTATACCTATAATCGAGTCTAGCATACAAGGTGAGAAGTTCTGCTCTAATATATACCAAGATAGCTACAAGGAAGTTTTGAAAGGCCAAATATATTCATTTGGGTCTGTTTTTCTTTTTTCAAAAAAGTTGACATCACAATTAAACAAAAGAATGAAAATAGTTGTTTCCAAGGGCTCTGATGACTGTAATGGAATTATAAACAAACAACTCTATTTATTCTTTTTTTTTTTTTTTTTTTGAGACTAGGCCTCGCTATTTTTGCCTGTGTAACTGCAGGCTCTCGTTTTCCAGGGTACCACGGACTCAAGCAATCCCCAGCCTCAGCTTCCCAGGTAGCTGGGATTACAGGTGCACGCCACCACGCCCAGCTATTTTTTTGGAACTAGGTCTCGCTATGGGCCCCAGGCGGGACTTGAACCTCTATTTATTCTTACACCATATTTTAGTATAGTTTCAAACTCAGTTACCAAGTCTTGTTACCAAGACAATCTCAGGCCTAAAACCTAAGGAAATTATCTGCACAGGGCATATTTAAACTTTAGAATGCCAAAATGCAAAAACATACAGGTGACCTTCAGAAAGCGAATGATCATAAAATTATGAGGGTGTGTTGAAAATACGGAAAGGAAACACTTTGCCTTCAACTTTTCTAAGCTAGAAGAGAATTCCTAATATACAACAGTAGAAATTCCACTTAAGTCGCCAACACATTTAACAATTTATTATAAATAAGGAACATAGTATGCCAGCATAATTTAATTTTAAAGTAGAAGGGTTCACAACAGCAACGGCATATTTTCATGAGAGAACTCGAGAGTTACAGTCTAGACAGAAAAGGGAGTTAGTTGGAGGATGTGCACTGAATCCCAGTATGTAAATAAGATATTTGCACTTAAAATGTGGGTTTATTTGGGATGACCATCAGGGAGTTAATGGAAAACTGGGAAGGAGGACAGCAGTAAAAGAAAACAATCTAAAACCGTATCTGAGTCTTAGATTAATATATATGTAAATATATATGTAAATATATATGTGAATATATATGTGAATAATTTTTGTTGCCAAATAGTAAATTCTCCTGTCAGTAGAAAACAAGCTTAATTTTGCATAGAGAGGACAGACTGTCTTTTATTTCCTTAAATTTATTTCAAGGTATTCCATTCTTTTGATAAGAATGTAATGTAAATGGGGATGCTCTCTTGATTTCTCTTTCTGTTAATTTGCTCTTTGTGTGAAGGAATTCAACAGATTTTTATATATAAACTATGTAACCCATCCACATTATTGTCTTCATTATTATTTCTAATAGTTTTTTACTGGTATCTGAAAGTTTTTATGTACAGTATCATGTCATCTTCAAAAAAAAATTTTACTTCTTTCCAACTGACAAACCTTCTGTATTATTTACTGTCTAATGTTCTTGCTAGGACTTAAACACTATATTGAATAGTGATAATTAGAGTGAACATCTTTGTCTTTTTCCTGATCAGAGGAAGTTTTCAGTTTTGTTTTGTTTTTTTTCCCATTGAGTATGCTGACTATGTACTATGACTAGTACTATAGTCACAATGATACTAAGGGTCTTTCCACAACCACTTGCTGAGGGTTTTATCATAAATTATCAAATATTTTTTCTGCATCTATCGAGATGATCATCTGATTTTATTTTCTTTTTGTTGATGTGATATGTGTTAATGAATTTACATATATTTAACTACCCTTGGATTTCTGGAATAAATCCTATTGATTATAGTGTAGAATTCTCTTCATGTATTGTTGAATTTTGTTTTCTAGTACTTACATGTTAAAGATTTTTGCATCATTTAGTTTATAGTTTTCTTTTAATGATGTCCTTCTCTTTTAATTTTGGAATCAGGGTAATGTTGGATTCATAGAATGTGTATGTTTTACCACCCTTTCAGTTTTATGGAAGAGTTTCAGTAGAACAGTGTTAATTATTCTTTGAGTTTGGTAGATCTTACTATTAAAAACAACTGATCTCGGATTTTCTTTTTTGGAAGACTTTTGATTACTATTTTAATTTACTACTTCCAATAGATCCAGTTTAGGTTTTCTGCATCTTCCTCATTATATGTTTCTAATATTTGTACATTTCCTCTAGGTTGTGCAATTAGTTACCACATAATTCTTCACAAAACTTTCACAGTTCACTGTATTTTTATAATAATCACAGTAACTTAGCCTCTTTTGGCTCTGGTTTTCTCTGTAGTCACTCTTCTTCAGTACTTTGGATAAACATTTATCTACATTAATCTACTTTGTTAATCTTTTCAAACAGCCAGGAGGTAGTGGGTCTTTTTTTTTCTTCCCCCTGCTCTTTATTTTGTCATTCCTGATCTAATCTTATCATTTTGGTCTTATTTTCTCTTTTTTCCTAGCTCATTTAGATTTGAGCTTAGATTTTTTTTTTTTGAATCTGTGATCCTTTCTGTTTCAGGAGGAAACAGGTAGCACTGTACTGATGCAAACTTTCAGTAAATACTGCTTTTGCTGCATACCATAGGTTCTGATAAGTTCTTGCGCATTTATTTTCATTCAACTGTATGGATTTTTTTTTTTTAATTTCACCTTTGCTCTCCTCATTGTTACAATAGTGGTTGAGTATCATGTTCTTTATTTTTATATTTATGATTTTCCAACTGTTTCTTCTTTTGATTAATTCCTACTTTTATAATATTATAATGAGAAAAGATGCTTGATGCAATTTAAACCTTCATAAATTTATTGAGACTTGTGTTGTGTCCTGACATATGGTTTAGTCTTGAGAATGTTCTGTGGTGGAATGCTATGTAAATATTTATATCAAGTCATTCTCATCATTTTATACCATTGTTTCCTTGATGACTTTTCTGTCTGGATGATCTCTCCACTGTTGAAAGTAACACCTGTATCATTGTGTTGCTGCCAATCTCTCCCTACAGGTTATTTTTCATATTTGCTTTTCATATTTCAGCATACCAATTTAGGGACATATACATAGGTAACTGTTTTGTCTTCCTGCTTTAAAGATTATTATATAGGTATATAACATACACCTTTGTCTCTCTGTCTCTTGGCTGGAAGTCATTTTAACTGATAGAATTACAGTAGCTCCTACCAGTTTAAATTCTTCATTGGCTTAGTGATCCTACCGATTTACTTTAAATCTTCTCATTTAAATGACTCTCTTGGAAGGAGCATATAGCTGGCTGAGTAATGCTCTGTTCACCTACATCTTTTGATGATTTCAGTTCATTTATACTTAGGGTGATAACTGAAGACATACTACTGCTACTTTGTTGTCAGTTTCTAGTTCTGTCTACTTCTCCATTCTGGTGGACATGCTTTTTTCCTACACAGGTTTGAGTATATTTCAGCATTTCTGAAGGAAAGGTCTAGTGTTGACAAAATCCAGATATTGATGATGAGTTCTTAAAAGGGAATTCAAGCTTTTACACTATTATGAAGTAACACCAATTTTTTTCTAAATATATACAAGGAATCTGGGTCCTTTTAAAACAAAATTTCTTACCATGATAAATCAATCAAACTTATTTTTTAAGTGCAACAAACATTGTAATAATTTCCCTGTTTTTAGGAATACCATGTTATTGGGAAATATGAAATGATAAAATGTCTATTTAATTTACATACAAAGTGAGGCTTGACCTCAAATGATGGCAGTAGCAAACAGATACTCACTTAGGAGGAGCAGCTATAATGAGCACTTATATGGATTTACATTTGAATAAATCCAAGGTATTTAGGACTTGTCAGAGACAAATAGAAGACTGATCAAAGTATATCACTCAATCAGTGCGAATAAATATCAAAACCAACACTAAATTTTAAGTTCACAAAAATCTCTTAGAGTTAATCCAATGGAATCCAGCTAGATTTTATTTCAGCTCCAGAAAGACTGATACAATGAAAAGAATATTAGATTGGAACTGTGATTTCTATAGTATTGACTATGCCACCATTATTTTGAGTAAGTCATTTATTAAGCTTCTAGATTTTAATAACCTCACTTGTAAAACACTGACCAGTTCAAAATTTCTATGCTCCCACCTAGAGGAATTAATTCTATTATAATAAATCTTGTATACTATATACAAATAATACTTATAGTACTACTTGGATTATTGCAGTATATGTTTTCTTCTTGACGTATGTTCATAGTGAATTACGATGCTATTCATTTAGATTTTTAAGTTGAGACTGTAAAAAAAAAAACAAAACAAAAAAAAAAAAACACAGAGTGCAATGCCCACTTAATTGTTTGGTAAAGTTAATGATCTATTATAATGCTTTTAGTAACTACATGATTGGTATTCACTTATAAGGTAGTCTATTGAAATTTAATAAATTTGGTGTAATTTTATTATCAGAAAGGATGGGATACAGACATCTGCTTAAATAAATGTATAACAACATTCACAGAAGTTGAGATGGAAGTGAACAGATTATTGTGATCTATTTATATGCCAAAGTATATAGATACATAACTTAGTTCATAAGAACAGATTCAATAAAGATTTACATAACTTTTATTTCTACAAAACAAATTACATTTAAGTAAACTAGCTCTTGATATGATGTCAAATATTACTAGATTACAATAACTGTATAATTTACTTCTTGTGAGAGTAAAACGTAAAAATTCAGAATATGTTCAAAATGTTTCACCAGACAAAATTTCTTACTACAGTCAATCTAATTCAAAAAAATGTCTTAGGAATTACTACTGTGTTTTACAAGTCACTCCTAAAATCAGCAATCTAAGACCTGAAGTCAAATTCTACCATACTACCTGCTTTTATGAATTAAGGCCAAACAACATTGCCAGCCAACACTCATTTATATATTATCTGTGGATGTTCTACAAGTGTAGAATTGAGGATTTGTAAAAGGAACTAAAATATATTCTATCTTGCCTAATAGAAAAATTGTCAATCCTTCAGTTATTCTTAAAATTTTATCACTTAGGAGCTTCGAGAAGTCAAGTCACTATAATTTCTAAAAAAAAATACCAAATTTTTAAAAAATAGAAACAAATGAAATTTCCTATAAAATGCAGAGAACTACATCTTTAAGCACGGTACTTTATTTCCCACCAACGAAACAACTAAACTGGCTTTTCTTAAATTGTACTACTTTGTAATTGTGTTTTCTCTATTGTCTCCATAAAAATAAATTTTGATTTTTTTTTTTTTTTTTACCTTAAGATCACGGTACACAATCTTTCCAGAATGTAGATAGTCCAGAGCAGACACAATTTCTGCACCATAGAAACGTGTGCGGTCCTCAGAGAACACTCGCTCTCTCGACAAATGGAAAAACAGCTGCAGAGTAAACAGCAGGGACAGGATTGTAATAATTACTGATTTAGTGGGGGAAATTAACACAAACATAAAACACCTCTCATCACCATATTGTGATGATAGATAGTGCGCTCTCAGTGGACATGAGCACTCTTAGACAGCAGCTGGCTTATCTTTTCCAGGTTTCCAAAGGGAGACAGCGAGCTGTTAAATCTGCGTTTTAATCAATATACCAATCTTGTTTTAGGCATTCAACTTGCTACCCATTTAACCTTCAGTTACCAGAGGAAAAAAAGTATGTATCATCAGACTGTATCTTCCTCTTCACTATACTGTTGCTTTACATCTTCAAGAATTAGAAATTGAGACATTATTAAAATAAATGAAGGCAAGCATAGACGTAATATTTCTATTCAATTATTTGATTTACATAAGACTTCAAAGGTAAGGCTGTCGTTTCGCTGAAAACAATTTAAATAAACATGGTATATCCTATGTCTGTTGATTCATCATGGTATCTCTAGAAACATTTTTAAAATCTGAATGTCTATTTTCTATAGTGAGAAGCAAAAAGGCTTTAAGTTATTAATTTACTTTAGCAATACCCGACTGAACTGAGATTCTCCCCTCAGTCCTCTCCTAGTTCTCAATGTGTATTCTATTTTCAATAATAGTTGACTACAACACCAATCTTGTCTCATGCAACCACTTAAAACTATAAGCCTACATATTTCTAGTTAATCATCTAAAAGATATACTACTCAACAGTCAAATATTTATTGGATGCACAATATAACAGAATATCAAGTTCTTGATCTTAGGTTTTAATTTAAGAAACTATGTTATCTTACTCTAGTTTTGATGATGCATCTGAAGAGAAACAAGTTTCTTCTAAAGAAAGATTATTGGCTTCCGTTGCACTATTGTATTATATAAAGAAATTCATCACCTTGTTGAGATCATTAAAAAGAAAGCAGTCATATCAGTTATTAAACAAAGAAACCCTGTAAGCTAATACATTTGTATTACTTCAAGTTCAAAAAAGTAAAAAGAGGAAGAAATCTGCCAGGAATGACTTGAGAGAGCCGAGAACAAGTGAGAGCGCTGAGGACATTGCCATGATGACAGCAACATATAATACATGACTGTAATAAAAGATAGTTATCTTTGACTGCAAGGTCAGACATTCACTCTATGTTTACATTACTCTTAGTGCTTCTATACATTTGTACGAACACATCAAATCCTAATTTAAGAAATGTAAAACAGGTTCCGTACAGATTCCTTTTCCCACCTCTATATAAGTCTATCACTGTTTTGAGATAAACTTTATGCATAAATCATAACCATAGTAGAAAGGAGAAAACACCATGGAAATATAGCCAAAAAGAGACTGATTCAAAGCTGCATGCAAAAAAAATAAAACTAAACCACACTCTCACATCATACACCAAAATCAACTAAAAATGCATCAAAGACTTGGATGTAAAACCTGGAAACATGAAATACATAGAAGAAAACACAGGCAAAGGATTTCAAGACATAAGCTCTAGTGATGCCTATAGGGATTCATTCCTAAGAGTAAGGAAAACAAGAGAACATAAACAGCTGGTACCACATCAAACTAAAAATTTCTGTTCAGCAGAAGAAACCATAAGTAAAATGAAAAAACTCCCTACTGAATGGGAGAAAATATTTGCACACCATACACTTAACAAAGGACTGACAATGAAGATCTACAAAGAACTCATAAAACTTATGTTTTTTTTTTTTTGTAAAAACAAAACAGAATTTTAAAAAATGGGCAAAAGGGATAAACAGACACATCTCCCAATATGATATTAAAATGGCCAGGAGGCACACAGAACTATGTTCCTAATAATTTATTATTAAAAAAATACAAAATAATTTTCTTTAGGGCTTGAGTATTTGCATTTTTCTTCCTTCCTGTGTTTTCCAAATAAGACCACACCACTCTCACACCTGTGAGAATGGCCCACATTAGAGTGACCAGAAAAGCAAGTGTTGGCAATAGTGTGGAGAAAAGACAGCGGTCATACACTGGAATTAAACTGGTTCAAGCCAATATGGAAAGCAGTATGGAGATGTCTCAAAACATTAAACATGGATCTGCCATTTTATCTATATTTCCACTCACAGGCATCTATCCAAAAGATTCAAAAACACTAATCTGAAGGGAAACCTGCAACCCCATACTTATTGCAGCACTATTTACTAATGCTAAACTATGGGAAAAAAACCTAGAGACCCTAAAACAGATCAGTGGGTCAACAAGATGTGGTACATATACACAAAGGAATACTGTCACAATCAAAAAAGATAAACACATGCATTTGTAGCAGCATGAATGGAGCTTAAAAGGATAATGCTAAGAGAAGCAGAAGAAAGAGGAAAAATATCAGATGGTGTCACAAATACTTAGAATATCAAGTAATGAAATTAATAGTTAGATAAGGAGAAGCTGAAAATGTAACCCTTCCATTCTGACAACAGAACTGAAACATCTAGGATGGAGGAGTTCAGGAGGGAGAAGATAGAAGTACAATGGCCTTTGGTGGTAGAATATGGATTAACTGGCATTGGGGGTACTAAGGTAGTATTACTTTATTGGGGGTTACCACAATGCTACTTCAGTTAAAACTAAATTAAAACCCTTAAAAAAATTAAACAAATTTTAAGGCCAGGCACGGTGGCTCGTGCTTGTAAGCTTCAGCTTTGAAGCGGCCAGGGCAAGGGATTGCAGTTCGAGCCCTGCCTGGGGCCCGTAGCGAGACCTAGTTCCAAAAAAAATAGCTGGGTGTGGTGGTGCGCGCCTGTAATCCCAGCTACCTGGGAAGCTGAGGCTGGGGATTGCTTGAGTCTGTGGTACCCCGGGCAACGAGAGCCTGCGGTTCCACGGGCAAAAACAGCAAGACCTAGTCTCAAAAAAAAAAAAAAAATTTTTTTTAAAAAGAGACTGGCTCAACGGTACTTATACAAAAACTAACACAATAGGCAGAAATAAAGAAAGTCTCTAAATGTTACTTTTATCTACTGCATTGTCATAATTTATTCTAAGATGTTATTGACTGGACCTTTATAGCCATGTGATATTAACAAGAAAAAATATCAACAATTAAAAACTGCAACATATCATCAAATTAAAAAAAAGGAATTTGATTGCAGAAATGTTAAATGGTCTTAGAAATGATCAAATATTGTATGTCAGCAATGAAACCCATATATACAATTACTAAGGAATATTTTCCAAAAGTTATTTCTATCTACCTATCTGTTAATCATCATTATTATGCATTACCTTTCAGGTAGGACAGGAATTTGAATGAAGCATGGATCATTAATAAAAATATTCAAAAACTATTCTGAAAAGAAATAAATTCTACCATGTTTTATTCAAACTACACTAACTTTGATGAAGTTAGAAATTTCTAGTTCTACAGTAGTCTTCTAATGGGAAGAAAATATTGTATAGGTTTTTAAATTCTGTTGCCCCAATGTCAAACCTACTACCAACTCATCTAGCTGTACAAAAAATATAAATCCTCCCATCATTATAATATAAGCAAAATTCTAGATCATTATTTAGACCATACATTTTCAATTAATCTCTTACTCAACTTCTATAAAAATACCAGCTGAAAGTTATACTTGAGTTTTTTTTCATTTCTCAATCTGCTTTCCTCTGACTTCATATAATTTATTCTTGAAAAATAAACAAGCACTTCTTATTGAATCAAATAACCTATTTGGACATTAAAACCCTTCTTTCTGTTTTACAACTTAGAAAACTATCTACTTCCCTTCCCTTCTGGAAACATTTTCTTGGCTTTGGTAATACTACTCTCTGATTTTACACCTAAATCTCTAAAGAGTCCTTACTAGTTTTTAACCTTGATTGTGAACCAGTTTTCCAATAATGAGCATTAAATATTTCAAACATATTATGTTGGGCAATATGAGGAGAAAGAAAGAGAATACAATGAATTAAGACATAATCCTTGACCTTAAGAAATTCAATCCAATAAAGGAGATACAAGCAGAGAAATAAAACCCAAGAAATCTGTGATAAATTTTATAATTTTGATATTTAAAATACTATGTAAACAGAAAGTTAGTACTTTTATTGGAATGGTCTGAGGAGACCTCACAGATTAATATCTAATTTAGATTTGAAAAATGGCATTACTTTACAAATGAAAAATATAATGAGTGAGTACTTTTTTTGGAATGGGCCACCTGCCCTACAGTTATTCATGGAGATCTGATGAGCCTGATCTATAATCCAGGCTACTTCACTCAGGAGGACACTGCTTCAGAAAAGAACACAAAGAGACCAAAGGGCTAATCATAGACCAACAACTGACAGTGAGAAAGGAACTTGAGTGACCTGAGGGGACCAGAGGAAGGGGAAGCGGAAGCACTATGCCTATAAATACGAGCTATGTATGCAAACAATAAGAAAACAAACAAACAAACAAAAAGAATAGTAATACACATTTACACATTCAAGGCAAAAAAGCAAAAAACCAAAAACTGAGGTCAAATTGTTTAGGACCTTGACTGCTAT
The DNA here is from genome assembly GCA_004024945.1 of Uropsilus gracilis. Classification (NCBI taxonomy): domain Eukaryota; kingdom Metazoa; phylum Chordata; class Mammalia; order Eulipotyphla; family Talpidae; genus Uropsilus; species Uropsilus gracilis. The sequence goes on along the minus strand of PVHY01003347.1, from coordinate 63,386 downwards.
GTGTCTGAGATTTATTCTATAGATATGGGTGTCAAAAGAGTTGTGAATTAAAAAAAAAAAAAAAACCACAATTTTAAAACAGCAATCTTGGCGGCAACTGAAGAATCAGTTAAGTTGTGATTATAGTCAGGTCTAAGTAATTCATAATACATAACAAAAAAGTTGTGAACACCTACTTAGTTGTGAAAAGCTACAGACATAATAAGAGGAAGGTGTACTAATCTGAATGTCATTATCCATCCCAGGATATATTTAGTTAGGACAACCAAATACACACACACACACACACACACACACACACACATACACACAGAGACACACACACGCGCGCGCATGTACTAAAATTATGGTAGTTTTAAATAGAGATCACAATTAAATGAATTTGCATGTGTTAATATCAGAAGTTGCATGAGTGACATCAACTAGAATGGTAGTAACAGATATTTCAAGAGAGTCAATATTCAAACGAGAACTAATATGCATTATTTGGGCTAAGAGACAAAAAAAAAATTTAAGGTTTCCCTAAGAATGACTGAATAGAGGTTGCTGAGGGCAGTAAAGAGGAAAAGAATGAAGGTGAAGTAACAATGGAATTTCTTTTGATCTTCTGAGATTGAAGTACTCGGTAGCACAGCTTTGGAATTATAAAGCACAAGGGTATAGAAGTAATTCGGCAGTGGCTTATATAAAGTATTGTTAATAACAGAGAAACACAGTATAGGCCAGAATTTAATTAAAAACTCAAAACAGAGTTAAGGTCAGAATCTATGAGTGCCAGTATAAATAAGGACAAGAAAAAAGAAGCAGAACAGGACAAAACAATGGAGTCCAAAAATGCAGCACAAAAGGATAATATCTGAAGAATGAAGGGGAAAAAAATGGGGCTTGCCAGGCATAGGAATTAGGCTGCTACCTTTCAGGGTGAAAATGTTTTATTTAGGTGAACTCAAATGACTATGAAGTGAATGTAGAAATGATACAACCCTCCTTCAGAAAAACTAAGCCGAGTTAAGAATTATAAAACCATGGATTATTGCAGCAACATACTAAGTAACGCTGTAAGTTAAATTTTTGCTTAAAAAAATTGAGAGGTACTATAAAGTTACAATTTTTATTTCATAATGGGCACACTAACTAAAGGAAAAATAAATGAAATCAGAAAGGCAGAAAACAAGTTATTAAATAATTTAATATATAACAAAGGTGATGCTGACAATGTATGTAGAGTCTGTGGGGAAAATGACTAATAAATGGTACCACAATAATCACTTAATTTTGGAGAAAAAAGCAAGATTTAATTTTCATCTCTCCTCATACTAAAATTAATGACAAATACAAAATATGAAGCTTTTCTAAGCTGGAGAATATGAATCAATACCATTATGATTCTAAAATGGAATGATTTTCTAAGCAGAGAAGAATTAGAACAAAATACAAGAGGAAAACTTGGTAAAATTAAATACTTAGAACAGTAAAATATAAATAAATTGGGTATGATGACAGATCCTATGTTTTTATATAAAGATATATGAAAAATTAAAAAACTAAAATGAAAAGGGAAAAGGACAGAAAGTTAACATAAGAGGAACACAGATTATAACTATTACAGACATACTAATAGAGATTAAAAACATAAATGAAACAATTTAAGATATCAAAAATTAGCATGGGCAATGAAAACATAAAGAGAAGGCATCTTTAGCATGGTAGCTGGTGTATAAACAGAAAACAATGGCAACAGATATCAAGATAAATTGTAAAGTAGTTTTTTCTGAAAATTTCCATTAAAAAAAAGTAATAAGGTAGACATCTTCTACAAATGGATATTCTCTCCAACAGTATACATGATGACAAAAAGTATTAAAACAATCTTCTAATCATCCTGATAATAAAGTTAGATTTTTATGTTGGACCATTACAAGAGCATTTCAATGCAATTAACAGCTAAATATAATATTCTAAAATAATTTTAAAAAATAGAAAAAAGTAAAAAAAAAAAAATCTATAAGACTTACCTTCCTCCTCTAAATAACTAGATGTAAAAAAGACCAAAAAAGTTGGGGAAAATATCTAACAACTCATTTCAGACAATGAGCAACAGGGACTATGATCTCTGTAAAAAAAAAAACAAACATGAGATAAGTCCTGAAACAACCCATCTTTATCTCAGACCCTATCTGCATATTGAACAGTATAGGAAATCTCAAGTATAATTCACAGGTCTTACTTTTGGAGAGATAATTATCTGACTTTGGGAGAATGAGGTGGATGGCAACTGCAGGACACAACAACAAATGTGATAGGAAGAAGCTTGGTTGAGTCTGTTAAGAATACTATGCAATGCATGCATGCTTACCTCCTATAAGAACAAGCAGAGAAGGGTTAGCAATCTGTATGCCAAATGATTCCCAGAGCTCACAAGGAACCCAGACACATTGAATTTCTAACCAGTCATGTGTGTCATTAATGGAATTATGTCAGTAATGAAATATAAGTAGGTATTCCAAAAAAGGCAGAGTAAAAATGAAATGTACATTAACAAAATTATCCAATAAAAATTCGTCAAAACATAATAAAGTTAATAGACAGTGACTTTAAAATAGCTTAAGAACAGAAAAAAAAGATATACAGCCAAAAAGGAAAATAGAAACAAGATTTCCAAAAATCAAATACATGTCTGAAATTTAAAAATTCATTAGATTGGATTAATGACAGGTTTCTAGCCATAAGACAAAGACTAGTGAACATGAGCTCATAGGGAAAGAAACTATAATAAATTGCAACTAGGAAATAGAAAGACCTCAGTGACCTGTTAAGACAGTATCAAGTTGTTGACCCTGGTAATTAAATGACAGTTGTAGAAAGGTGGAGGTGTTATATAAAAAAATAATGCTTGGAATTTTCCAAGCTTGACTAAAAAGACATAAACGTACAAAGGTCAAAATGAAAATTTACAGACATGCACAGATACTATGCACAGAATGTATCAAGTCACAGTATATTCAAATTTCTAGAACAGCAGAGACAAGAGAAAACCTTATATTAAAAACAAAACAAAACCTGAGGGGAAAAATTTTATAAAAAGGAGCAAATAGGAGACTATTTCCAGATTTCTCCTCAGACTATATAGACAAAAGAGAGATAGAAAATGCCCAAATTATGAGAAGGACAAAGGAATCTTAAATGTCTTCATTTAAGAAGACATTTTCAACACAATGAAAAGGATAATTTCAAAAACATTAGACTGAAGGAATATTTTACAATATTAAATAATTAAATATTAAATGAATGGAATACAGTCAGCAAAGTATTAGCAATTGCTATGACCTTAAATCCTGAAAATTACCTGTAATTATTTACTTAATAGCTGTCCCCAGAACAGCTTTCCTTAAAAGCATAGATTTTACATAGAGTAAGACCCAGTCTTACTCAGGTAATAGACTATGCACACAGCACAGAGACTGGGTAGTCAATAAACAGTTTTTAATGGAATTAGATGATTTACTGAGTTTTCTATGTCTCTACAAGGAAAAAGTACCAATTATTTTTCTTCTGAAAGATTAATGAGTTATTTTCTGCTCAAGCATGGAGTTCATCTATAAAATTTCAGTTCCTATAAATATTTGTGTTATTGTGCCTAGTCACGCTGTAAGAATATAGTACTGTAAATAACTAGCTTAAATTACTAAATATACATATCTATATTTCACAACAAAACCATAATGCTTATTTTTTTTAAATTTATTTATCTATATTTCACATAATGCTTATTTTAAAAACAAATTGCCATATTAAAATTTAATATTCTTAATGTAACAAACTATCCCCCCCAAAAAAAGATCTGGACTTTAATGATATCCTGACAATTACCACTGCAGTCTAAAATTTTAAACTCAAATATATTATCTACCTAGAGTATAACAAAATATGCTTAATATGGGTCTTGCTAATTTTAATGATTACATCATTATCATAACACAAGAATCTGAATGTCCCAAAGACAATTAATTAAAGAATAAGGCATGGCAGTCTATGTAATAACCCTGATTAACTCATTCCTTGAGTTTGAAAATAACCAGGATGAACCTTCATTTGATTTTCTTATGCTCCTCCCTTCCCTGATTACTCCCTCTTCTTCCCCCTTCCTAGTTGCTTGCCCCAATTCTGTTGTTAGCTTATTTTGACTTTTTCTTGGCCTTCTGTTTGTTATTCCTATTTCCCATCTAAAGGTGAGACCATATGGTGTCTGTCTTTTTCTTTCTGACTTATTTCTACTAGTATGATTACCTCTAGGTCCATCCATTTTATCACAAATATGTCATATTTGTCAGTTTTGATTGCAGAATAATACTCCATTGTTCAAATAAACCACATCTTTTTCAATCATTCATTGGTTTGGGGATATTAGGTTGTTTCCATATCATTAGGTTGTTTATCACAGTAAATAGTACTGTGATAAACATTCGAGTACAGGTGTCTTTTTTAATTAGTGCTTTGGTGCCCTTTGGGTAGATTCCCAGAAGTGGGATTGCTGGATCAAATGGTAGTTCCATTTATATATCTGTACATATATGCATTAGTATGCAAATGACAGAATGATTAATAAAACAAACTGAAAATCAAGTGATTTATTAGAATAAATTATAACTTCTGTACCTTTAACTTTATTTTAGTACCACTAATATTAAATTGAGTTCATTTAATATTTGGATATCTATGTTGTGTTAATTAATATGATACTTAGGTATCTAAATAATTTCCAGGCAAAATAAAGGTAAGACATGTTAGTATATACAGCTGTGCAGTAGTTATGTTTCTCATCTCATATATACAGAATTACAGGTATACAGTTTCCTTTAAGTAATGTTTTATATGTCTTTTACTTTAAATCTGTTGATGCATAAACTGAAATAAATACGCATTTCTGTCGGACAAACTAAAACAAAAAATAAGAAAGAAAGAAAATAACCAAGAAGAAAAGAAAAGCTCAAGCTTATCTACAGGAAAACTAATCAACAATACCATCTGCCGGGCATGGTGATGCAAGCCTGTAAGCAGCAGCCTAGGAAACCGCGACTGGGGCCAGGATTGCGGTTCGAGTCCTGTCAGGGGCAACACAGCGAGACCTAGTCCCTAAAATAGCCGGGTGTGGTGGTGCGCACCTGTAATCCCAGCTACCTGGGAAGCTGAGGCTGGGGATTGCTTGAGTCTGTGGTACCCCAAGTAAGTGGAGTCTGCAGTTCCACAGGCAAAAATAGCAAGACACAGACTCAAAAAAACAACAACAACAACAAAAAAACCAATACCATCTATGAATGTGTGGGCTGCCACAACAAACTATCAGACTGGGTGCCTTATAAACAAAAAAAAATTTGTTCTTCACAGTTCTGGAGGCTGAGAAGTCTAAGACCAATGCACCGGCAAATTGGGCCATCTAGTGAGCATCCACAGCTTGGTTTATAAACATTGTCATTTTATTGTATCTGCATGTGGTAGAAGGGACAAGTGAACTCTGAAATTTTTTCATAAGGACACTAATTTTATTCATAAGGGCTTTAGTCTTAAAATCTCATCAATTCTTAGAGGGCCTACCTCCTAATACCATGAAACGAGTTAAAGGTTTCAACCATGTAAGAATGGTGTGATATAAATGTGCAGCCTAAAGCAACACTGTACAATACAATTGCAGTAGTTTAAGTATAGCTTAAAATTAACATTTAAATATTTACTTTTTATAGGTCCCAATAAAGATATACTTACATTTAATAAGTAATTCATATTAAGGCTCTTTCTGAGAACATATAACCTTATCACAATAGGCATAATTTCGCTCAGAAAAATTAAAGCACAGTAATGTAAATTTACACTTAGGTTATTGAAGTAAGGTTTTATCAGAATGAATGGTCAGTCATCAGACATGAGATATAAATATAAAAATCATATTTTAATAATAGCTCAATATAGTTTCTTAAAACAAATTAATGTCTTAGGATTCCTCAGAAAAACTGGTAAGATCAATGTTGTTATACTTGCAATGGTGTAACTGTACTCTGCAGATGTTGCACAGCAGGAAGAGATATTAGTGAGAGGGACCCAGTGGTTTGCACTGAAGGTTCCATTGACCTGGCAGTAGATGATAAGGATGAAATGTTCCAGTTTTCCAATATTTTAAGCAAGCCATTCTAAAATAATCATTGGCATTTAATAGTTCAATAATGTCTCTGTGGTAAATAAGAGCAGTTCTTTCTTCCTGCCTATTCATATCTGGGGACATTTAGAGTGGTTATTTGAGGAAGCAGTGTTATTATCTTCATATTTTTGATATCCGGTTTTCTAAAACCTATTTCCTGGTTCTAATAGGACTGATTATTTACCTTCTTTTCCTGAAATTGTGGGGCTTTTTATTTATTAAAACTGTTTTAAAATATTCTAGAGTTAAAGGTGCCAAGAAAGTATTATTAGCTAAATACTTCAATCCTTAATTCCTCCATTCTTTGTCCTCTTCTTACAAGTCTGAAAATTAAAAAGAATTCTAGAAGACCAATTAGGCACCAAAGTCTGAAAAATTAGCATGTAGTATGGCAATTTTTTAAGAAGTGATATAAAGTAAAGAAAGAGAGAAGGAAATAGAAATAGACTATAGTTGTGGATTATGGGTAATTTGATGGTGAGTGCACTGCACAGTTGGTGGTGATACCTGATGGGTTAAAATAACAAAAAATTAAGGAAACTTTCTTCATTCATATTTATTACATTATAAACACTTCATAATGTAATAAATATAAAAGTAGCTCCTTTAAATTTAAAAAATTCTAATTCATCTTACAGTTTAAATTATTTTTATTAGATATTTTCTTAAAGTTATACTGGTAATATTAAAAATGTGACTACTCAATTCTACCACATTAAATAATAATATTCTTCATTTGGAGAATAAAATATGCTTTTTAAATGGGCAAACATTCTCATGATAATAGTTTTTAAATATTTAAATACAAAAAGATTTATATATGTGGGTTATTTATGAAAAATATTCAATAGCAAGAGCATAATTAAAATTTCCATATTTGAGGGTTAAGGACATTATAGTCTAATATCATTCATAAGAAACTGCATAAGACTATCTTTGCATTACAGATGATTAAATGGAATGAATATAAATTACTATTACTAATTACTACTAGTAATTACTAATTACTAATAAAACAGCCATATCTTTGTATACCAGCACTTGTCTGGCGATATGTAATTAAATGCATTAATCATTTAATCACTAAAATGACTTTGTTTCCTAAACTTTATTTCATGAAGTTGTTTCCTCATCTCACAGATAAGGACACTAGGGCTCACAGATGTAGTGAAACGTGTCTTTTATCACACAACTTTAGACTTGAGATACAAACTCCAGTAATCAGCCTGTAAAGCATATAATCTAGTACTAAATATAATTTCTATTAATTTCATACAATAAATGTATAAATTATCTCATTAAGAAGAAATTTCACTCATATGATTGCTTTATAATTACACAAAATGAATAGCATAAGAGCAGCTTGTCTAGAGTCAACTCCCTCCTTAGGATCAAGAACTGAGTAAGAATTCAACAAGTCAGTTTTAAAAAGATAAAAGTACATGGCTGCTTGCATGGGGACCTAGGTCATTGGAGCCTCTATTCCAGCCAGTGGCAAAAGGGTGAGATACCCTAGGTAGGCCCCCAGCCTGGGAGGGTGGTCCGGGTGGGGTCTTAGGCCCACCTACCAGTGGATAGTTGCATGAGGCAACCATCTGCCAGCCTGAATGGCTGAGGCATGGTTTTGCCAAACCCCTACCCAGAGGGGGCTTTGGACTGTGCTTACCCAGCCATTAGGGCCCTGCCTCCACACACAGAGATACTGGCATGTGGGCGAGGGGTTAAGGAGGGAAGTATAAGATGTCCCTTCCATTTTACTTTCACTCCAGCTAATCTTCAGGAGGAAGAAGAGCACAAATAATACAAACACCATCATAGAATGGGTGAGAAACCAGGTAAATGTCTAGCCCACACATCTGAGTAGCGCAGAAGAGATGGAATACCAAGAGAACAAGTACACACAGAACTGGAAAAACAACTACGGAGACCAGATGTCACAAATCCACACCTACGCAGGTCTGGAGGAGCCAAAATCTCATTTCTGAAATGCCATATAAGAGAGCAAGGTGCCCCTCCCCACTCCATGGGAAAGGACGGTCACAGAGTTGGAGCGTTAGCCCCACAGCAAAACTGCAAACTGGGGGAGTTGGAGAGGCTCTGCAACAGCCATTCACAGACACCTGCACCATCAGAGAAACTTCTTCATCAACACTGGCTGGGGGTGAGGTCCCCTAAACCAGATGCTAGAACTGTAAGATGAAGCAACAAAACACAGAGAAGGAACTGGAGATGACAGCCAGCAATGGAAAAACATGGACAGAACACAAATAAATATAGACTGGCTGCACAACACAAGGTTAATGCTGAAAACCTATCAGCATGGTTCGCCTTGTCCCAGGAACACAGTCCCTCACTCAATGAAAGGACACTGCCACAGGAAAGAGACTAATGGACTTAATACAGATGAACAAACAACAATGACAGACAGGGGTCTGAGTGAACGGAATGGGGAGTCAGAGGGAGCGGAAGGTAGCCCAATAACCATTTATGGAGGTTGAAATCTAAAGAACAAAAATAAATTTTTAAAAAATTTTAAAAATTCAAAAGATAAAAGTATAGCAATGTGTTACATATAGTCTGATTATACAGTTACATTCAAAATGTCTTTCATCAGAACTTCAAGATATACAGTTCCTTCTCTAGTATCTCAATTTAAATTTAAACCTCAAAGAGATAACTCAATTTAGAGTAGTTCAACAGTATTCTCTTATATTATAGTGCTCAGTCCATTGCTACTATGATAATACACTTATTTGACTTATTTTATAATGATTATTTTATTCATTCTAGTGTACTAACTTGAGACACAGTAAGTATTCAATGAATATTTTTGAATGAACAAACTTCATTTGGAGAACAAATCTACACTCAAAAATTTAGTTCAAATGTAGCTTTCCACCTAAAATCTACAGGGTAGGTGAAAACTCATAAAGATGAAAGAAATGTTCTTTAGCTTAATTGTGTGATTTCTTCAGTGATCAAAAGCTACTGAATTGTATACTTTGAATATGTTTCATTTTTAAGTATCATTATAATTCAACAAAACTGCTTGGAATAGGAAGAAATCTAAGACAAAAGATTTTTGTCAAACAAAGCTGACAGAAGTATGGTTAACAGACTGATATTACAAATAAATGATAAAATAAGTTAACAGAAAAAGAAAAATGTGACAGATGGAAATGTACACCAATACAAGGAATGATGAACACTAAAAATAGCGATTGTAACAAATATATTTTAGTATAAATGTTTTTTCAAGATAACTGCTTCACATAAAAGTACCAGCACATTGTGGAGGTTACAACATAAGCAGATACAGAGTATATGACAGTGATAGTACTAAGGACAGAAGTTAAGGAAATGAATGTACATTCTTGTAAATTTCTCATAATACAGGGGAACTGATACCTTATTTTTTGAAAACAGGCTATTCAAAGAAAAGGTATCTATTCTAATCCTCAATGCTACCAACTGTTAGAATAAGAAAGAATCAGAGCACAACCAATGTTGAATATGCAATAAAATACTTGAAAATAATACAAAAGAAGGCAAGAAGAGATTTTTTAAAACATCAAAAAATATATATACTGGGCAAAGAAATAGCAACATTTACCCAAACTATATGTATTAACATATTAAATGTGAATACTTCATACTCTCCAAATTTAAAAGGCAAAAATTATCACATTGGATTTTAGACCTATGCCCTATCAGTTGCTTTTAACAAAATAAAAGAAAATAAATCCATATTTGAAATTAGAGATTTCAACCCTAATCTTTCAATATTTGATTTTTGAAAGGACATAACATATTTGTAGAATTCTTAAAAAATATTACATTGTCAAACATCTTAATCTAGTTGTTATTTATAAAACACCCTAACCAATATAACAAAATAGAAGATTTTTTCTTTCTAAGAACACATAGTACATGCAGCATATTTGGGTTATAAATATAATCTAAATCAATTTAAAATGAAGGAAACTATACACTATATACATTTTTTTTTTACGATAGGATTAAACTATAAGTTAAAATAAAAAGAACTGAAATTACGAAAGTATTTGGAAACTAAATAGTCCACTGATCAAAAAAATTATGACAAGAAAAATTAGTAAATTCAAGAAAATAGTGACAAGATATTAAATTACACGTAGAAACATATGCTGAAAATACTACACATATAATAAAAACTGGTGTCCAGGAAAAAGTTTTTACATTAAATGCTTATATTAGAAGGAAAAAAACAGATTTTAAGTAAATGTTTTGTTTTCACATTAGGAAACACAGAAAAGTATATTAAACCAAAAGCAAGCAGAAGGAAGTAAAAATGATAAGAACAATTACAATGAAACAGAAAATCCGAAATTGAAAGAAGGAAAGTCAATGAAATCTGAAGAAGAAAATGTATCAAAAATTATTAACTCTGGGGTGATTAGTTAGAAAAAAAGAGAGAAGATACAAATTGTAATACATAAATAAAAAAGTTAACTACTGGCACTATAGACAGCAATGCAATGATAAGGGAACATTATTGTAGTATTAGGCAAATAACTTTAAAAATTTGGATAAATTCCTCAAATAAAAAAACCACCAAGGTCATAAAAGGAGAAACAGATAAAATACATGGCTGTATACATATATATGTATACATGTTTGTATACATATATATACATATATATGTTTGTATACATATATATGTATGTGTGTATAATGTAATACATGAGTATTTTGTGAATATCTATGTGTGTGTGTATTCCAATAATTTTAAAAACATTCTCACAAAGAAAATTCTTGGTCATGAAATTTCACTATGAAATATACCAAACAAAATTATCACAAAAATCTAAGACAGAAACTACAGGATCCTTCACTTTATGTAATAAATGATATTTTCAAAATAACCCCCTTATATTTTGGCATTCATGTGCAATTCATGTCACAACTGAAACTAAGAGCTCCAGTATCTTTGTACTTGTTTATCTATTAATTACTGAAAAACTGAAGCACTTAAAAAATGCTTAGAGTTGGTACTTTGTAGAAGAAAACAGATTTCAAGTGAACTACAAACCATAATGACAAATTTGGAATTGGGTATGATCAAGGCTTCTAAAACTGAATTTAAAGGAGTTACTAGGCGTTACTAACACTTTATTTTCCCCCATTCGGCCCAAAAGTAATTGGCAGTAGCTTTGGAGGAATACACTGCCCATGCAAAATAGTAACAATGATGCTTGAAAGTGTTTATGAAGTTGCCTACAAAAATTTTTGGTTTAATTACATACTTTCTTTACATCATTATATAGCCCAAAGTTCTCCCACCACTAGATCACCTGTGAACTGTCATCTCTTCTTTTTAAGAGACTAGGTCTCCCTATGTTGCCCTGGATAGCCTCAAACACATGGGTTCAAGTGATTCCTAGCCTCAAAATAGCTGGCATTAAAAGCAAGTGCCACCGCGCCTGGCTTGAACTGTTATCTTAACCTTTTATGCTCACCTCTCTTCTGTTTTCACCCTTTCTCCCCAACCCTTGCTGTATGTTTATTTCTGTAGTCAGTTTGTTAGTTTAACATTTTTCTTGTTCTGTTGTTTGCTTTCCCTAGATCCCTCATAGAAGTGAGATCAATGGTATTTCTCTTTTTCTTTCTGGTTTATTTTCACTAGCATGATTCCTTCTAGCCGCATCCATGATGCCACAAATGACATTAATTTATCTTTTTGATTGCAGAATAATATCCCATTTTGTAAAGTTGTGTATGCCACAACTTTTTGATCCATTCATCTCTTTTATGTTTAAAGATATTTTTGCCTATAACAGCATTCCTTTCAGCTGATGACATTACAGGCACTTTCAATGTTTTAAAATTGCATTTGACATGGTCAAAAAGCTCAGGAACAACAAATGTTGGTGAGGATGTGGAGAAAAGTGAACATACACTGCTGATAGAAACTCATCTACCCCTACAAAAAAACAATATCGAGGTTTCTCAAAATATTAAAACTAGACCTATCATATGCTCCTGCAATTCCATTCTCAGATATCTACCTGAAGCATAAAAAAACACTAATTTGAAGGGATATATGCACTTTATTGCAGCACTGACAATAACCCATAATGAAAGTAACATAAATGACCAACGATGGGTAAGCGGATTTTGATGATGAGATATATATACACACAGACATACCAATTACCTATTTTAAAAAAAGTAAACAAAATGTAAAAGGTAAGACAAATATATTGGATGGTTGTACTTAAATGTGGAATATAGAGAACAAAACAGAATAAGACAACACCAAAATAAAAACAAGCCCTAAAAATTGACTCTAAAACTACTTGAGGCCACCAGAGGGGGAGAGAAGGGATGGTGAGAAAAGGAGGTAATGGTCCACTGAACTATGGTAGTGAACTCTTGGTGCCTTGACAGTGGGTGTGGTAACAACACCTGAAGAGGTGGGAGTCTATATTTCTGAATCAGATAGTGTTATAAATCAATGTTATATTAATGAAAAAATATTAAAATAATAAAAGTAGTATATCTCTAAGGATATAGTTTCTGGGAACTTCATTATTTTTCATGTAACTACGAATGGGAATTCAAGAACAGGAGAAATATCTAACAAACAGGTTAGGAAAATATAAAATTTAAATTAAATATAAAGTACATAAAACTACAAAGGAAAAGATTCATAAAATTTTATCTATTTTAACAAAATATACTTGTAATAGTATAAAAGTGGTTACCAAAGCAGGGGGATGATGGGAAGGACTGACTTAAAGAGAATGAAAGATTTATTACAGAAAAAGAAATGCTTTAAATGATGATTGTGTGATGGCTAAACTACTTTAAACATTTCTGCAAACACATCAGTTTTCATCCACAATCCAAACATTCCACCAGGATTATTGAAGGCTAAAAAGGTTAATCTCAACCGAAAAGAGGGGCTCTTTGAAGGTGTGCAACATTAGGAAATACCCCAACCTGATAGCAACAATTGCACCAGTTTCCTTGTAGTCACTGAAAAATGAGAAACTATGGGAAATAAAAAGAGATCTCCATACCCTATTCACATATCCTACTCCTCATACTGGGACACCAAATGCCATAGGGAAGAATTAGGATATAGGCTGGAAGCATGGGGTAAGTGATTTCACTGGAGACAAAGTGAAGGACAGAAAAGGGGAACATATTAAAATACACGGCTGAGAGGAGCAACAGACAAGACAGGAGAGGTGTTTTGCAAGAAACTTATTTTTAAAAGTGAAGTTAAATATATATATATGTGTATATATATATATTTGTGTACATGTATGTATGTGTATATATATACATACATACATACATACATGTACACAAACAAGAGAAAAAAACACCTACTTAAAATATAAAATGACCTACTGGGAGAAAAACATTCATAAAATATGTTACATACACAGAAGGCTACCCACTCAACATTAATGAGACAAACATTGCAATTTGAAAAAGAAAACCTTGCCCAGCCTACAAGCCCCAATGCACACCCAACTCCATGGAATAGCAAATACCTAGTCCTTGGTGGAGATACCACCACCCCCTGTCCTATGGCAGGGGGTGGAAACTCAATCAACCTGTATGGTTGATCTGGTTGGGAACCCAAACCAAATTATGGGAATATGGAAAATAAAACAACAAATGGCAACATGAGTCCACAGGGTAATGCTACACCATAGAGAACAAATATCCAGAACACAATTACAAAAAATATAAAAGATCTATTTTCCAACCAAAACAAATAAAATTTGCTGTGATAAGTAAATACAAAGAAATAAAAGAAAATCAAATGGATGCATTGAAAAATAAAATGGACAGATGAAAATCAAAGATCTAAATGAGAATAATATGTAGATTTTAAAATAAAAAAGGGCAAAGAAAGGATGAAAAACTCACTGTAATCTACAGAAGTAGAATAAATCAAATGGAAGATTAAGTCAGTATATCTGAAGATGCCAATGAACAAAATAATCTAGGTAGAGGAGAAATAGAAAAAAATGAAGAAACAGTCCAAAAATTATCTGAATTCATGAGGAAAGGCAATATAGAAACAATGGATATACTAGAGTGGGAAGAGAGAGAACAGCAATGTATTTAAAGAAATAATAAAGGAAATGTCCCCAAACCTGGAGAAAGAACTAAATAGGCAAACCAGAAAGATAAAAGAAATCTGAAAGGTACCTTGACAAAATGAGATCTACATCAATAAATATAGTAGTGAAACTTCCAAGAGTAGAAGGGAAGTGGTAGATTACCTACAAAAGCACCCCAGACTTCTCTGAGGAAACTGGACTCCTCTACAGAAATACTATAGGCCAGGAGAGAATGGAATGACAAGCTCCAAAATTTCAAAGATAAAAATGTTCAGCTAAAATTAATCCATTCTGCAAAGCTCTCCTTCAGATGTGAGAGAGAAACATGCCCTTCTCAGACAAAAAGAAACTGTTGGGGGTTGAAAAAACTATACAACCCCCAACCCCAAAGAAATGTTGAAAATGTTTATGATTCTAAACTGAAGATAGGAACATATACAAAGAACTAAAACGAAACAGATTAAACCATAAAAATTAAAGATAAAATGACAGTAACAGATGTACACATGTCAGTAATTACTCTAAATGTAAATGGATTGAACTTGCCAATTAAAAGGCATGAAGTGTATGATTAGAATAGGAAACAGTTTTCAACCTTCTGGTATCTTCATGACACCTGAGCTTTAAATAAAACCACAAACTCAGAAAAAAGAGAAGGTAAACAGCCCCACAAGCAAATGAGACACAAAAGAAGGCAGAGAAAATCATATTAACATCAAAAAAATATTTCCAGTTTAAAAAAAAAAGACATAGATGGAAACTATATAATGATAAGAGTAAACCAAAAAGAACACTCATCAATGTATATTCACCAGATAAAGGATTGCCAAAATATGGTAGGGAACTATCAACTCTGAAAATAGACATTGGGAAAACCACATTTGTGACAGGAGACTTAGACACTGTACTCTCACCAACAGAAAGATCAACTAGAAAGAAAATAAAAAGGGACATAATAGCCTTAAACAAAGAATTAGAAAACATAGCCCTGGTATACATTTATAGCTCACTAAACACCAAAAACTGTATATACCTTTTCTCAAAACTGTATATTCTTTGAAGAAAAGAATAAAAAAGATGGAATTTATATGAGCCACAAATACCCAGAATAGACAACGCAATCCTGACAGGAACATGGGACATATTCCAGAAATGGCCACATACAAATTGGCAAGACAAATTATTAACAAATTTATAAAGATCAAAATCATACCACTTTTTGTGCAAATAAAGTATCAAACTAAAAATAACTTTAAAAAGAAAGTAGAGGAAAATCTCAAAAACCTGGTTACTGAGCAGTACACTACTAAAAAGTATACTGGGCTAATGAGAAAATCAAATATCAAATCAAAACTACCTCAAAAAAAAATGACAGTAAGGACACATCCTTCCAGAACTTACGGTCACATAAAAGTGGCACTGAGAATTACATAGCAATAAAGGCCCCCATCAAGAAAGAAGAAAGAGCTCAATCAAATAAGTAACTTTATCTCTGGCCTCAAATTAGAAAAAGAATGAAACCACAAACCCACAGGTGGAAGGAAATAATGAGAATTAGAACCAAAATAAATGAAATAGAGAAAAAAAAGAGTCCAAAAGATTAGTGAAACCAAAAGTTGACTATTTCAAAAAATAAACAAGACACACCTCCAATGCGATGCATTAAAAAAAAAAAGGTATAAAGCTTAAGTAGGATTGTAGGATCAAAATGTGAAAGGAGAGAAATTATAACAAGTACTTCAGAAAATCAGAGAGTAAAGACAATATTCAACACATATATGCTAATATGTTTACTGAGTTAGAAAAAATGAACAAACTTTTGGAATTATACAACCATCTATTACTAAATTATGAAGAAACAAAACACTGAACAAATCAATCACTTGCAAAGATATTGAAACAGCAGTCAAAATTCTTTCAAGTAATCTAGGTCCAGAGTAGATGGCTTCACAAACTTTCAAAGATAAGCTAAATAACTAAAGAAAAAAAAAAGACACAAAGAACTGGAAAAATTCCTTGCTCCTGAATTGGAAGAATCAATATAGTAAAAATAATAATGCTACGCAAATCATTATACAGAATCAGTACAATCCCAGGCAAAATCTCAATGCATCTTTGATGAGCAACAAATACCCAGGATAGACAAAGCAATGCTGACTAAAAAAAGGAAAATGGTGATATTATACCTCCAGACTTAAACCATACTATAAATCTATAATATTTAAAACCCATGGTACTGGAACAAAAACAGACACACAGAACAATGGAACAGAACAGACACGATGGAAATAATCCCCACTTACATAAACAGTTAATACATAACAAAGGAACCAAGAATATACACTGGTACAAGAAAACCCTTTCAAAAAATAGTGTTGGGAAATTGGGGAGGCACATGCAAAAAAATGAAGCCTAATCAGTATCTCAACACCATACACAAAAATATACTCAAAGTAGGTTTAAAAAAACCTATCTATCCTGAAATCATAAAATACAGAAAAGAAAAACACAGCCAAAATATTCCACAACATAAGCTTTAGTGATGTCTTTGCAAATATATCTCCAACAGCGAGTAAAACAAAAAAGAAAATAAACACTTAAATAGATATAAAAGGAGTCCTAACTGGGAAAGATGAAGTAAAGCTATCACTATTTACTAAAAAACTTATACATCTGGGGCTACATTATAAAGTTATACACTATAAAACTGTAAGCTATACACTATAAACTAACTAAAAGCAATACACTATAAAACTATAAAGCCTCTATAAACAAAAAATAGAATAACTAAAACTAAAGACACCTAACTACATGGGAAAAAATATTCACATGCCATTTGTCTGAAAAGGGGTTGATATCAAAAAATGTAAAAAGAACTCATATAACTCAATTAAAAGAAAACAACACAATCAAAAATGAGAAGAGCTAAATATAGATAGTTCTCAAAAGACATAACAGTTCACAACAGGCACAAATAATAACTCATAGTCATTAAAATTAAAAATGAGATCCAACTTCACATCTATGAAAATGGTCCATATAAAAACATCAAAATCAATAAGTACTGGTGAGGATACAGAGAAAAAGGAACCATTTTATAATTGGTAGGAATGTAAAATGACACAGCTTCTATTGGAAAGCAGCATGCAGGTATCTCAAGAGATTAAAAATGAATTTGCTGTAAGACCCAGCAATTCTTCCCCAACATGAAGAATATGAATACACAAATTTGAAGGAAAACCTGTATTCCTGTGTTCACTGCAAAACTATTTACAACAGTCAAATTTGGAAAAAAACTAAGTGTCCAAAACATATGAATAGATAAAGAAGCAGTAGCATATATACACAATAGAATACTAAAAGCAATCAAATCTTACCATTTGTGACATGAATGGAGCTGAAAGGAGTTAACATTAACTAAAATAAGTCAGAAAAAGAAAGACAAATGCGGGATGGCATATAGAGAAACTAAACAAAGGCTCATATTAAGCCCAAATAAAATCACCCCTTACAGAAGACTCCCTTAAAGAAGACTATAAGAACAGAGAAAGTCAGAGGGAGAGAGAATAGGGGGAATGGGTGTGAACACAAAATAGAGATAGGACAATGGACCATGATGGTGGGAGCATTATGATAACAGCACCTAAGATCCTATACTTCCAAAATATGACCAATTATATAACCAGTGTTGCACCAAAGGGGAAAAAAAAGGTGCAAAAGAATATTCCTCAGACCTTACTTCAATAAAGGAAACAAATTTCAAATTAGCATTGAAAAAGATGTTCATAAATTCAAACTGAAGTTACAATATATCATTATATACCCAAAGAGTATATGTAAAATTCAAAAAGACTAATTATGTGAAGTGTGGTGATGATAGTAATGTCCTAAAAATAAAAAATGTGCAACTTGGCAGCTTCTTA
The DNA here is from genome assembly GCA_004024945.1 of Uropsilus gracilis. Classification (NCBI taxonomy): domain Eukaryota; kingdom Metazoa; phylum Chordata; class Mammalia; order Eulipotyphla; family Talpidae; genus Uropsilus; species Uropsilus gracilis. The sequence goes on along the minus strand of PVHY01003347.1, from coordinate 45,147 downwards.
TGAACTTAAACATATTAAATGACAAAGAAATTAATTCCTAAATATTTACCCAACATAAATGAAAATAAAAACGAAAATACATGTTCACACAAAGACTTTTAATTGGAATATATTCATTAGATTTTTTAAATAATTGGTACAATGTGCAAAGAACCCATGACTTTCAATTAGTGATTGTATAAACACATCTGATATACCACAGAATAATACAGAATAAAATATTAAAAATAAAAAAATATTAAATAAAAATAATATTAAATAAAATAAAAAGAATAAAAAATCTTTAAAAATTACTAGTAAACGTTAACAATTTAAAAAGTCTCTGCTAACTGATATATGAGTATACAAATGACTATAGTTTTGGGATTATAGTTTTTAACATTTAAGTATTTGTTTCATTCCATTGTCCTAACTGCAAGATCTCCAATTGCATATATGGTATATTCCATTTTTGATCAGATGAAATTCTCACTCTAGGGGTAATTCAAACTTTGTGAGTGAGTGTGTGTGTGTGTGTGTGTGTGTGTGTGTGTGTGTGTGTGTGAGATCTGATTTGTGTAAGAATTTGTGAAATTATCACTCTCTGCCATAAAACCATAAGGAGAAAAACTGTCAAAATGGACAAATATCCAATCAGTTCTTAAAGTACCTCATCTGAAATTTTAGACAAGAAAGTAAGCATTTTAGATGTTGAAACTATTTAACTCTTTGGACTAGTATCTTAGATGCAGTGATAGACTGGTCTAAAGATTTATTTTAAGAACCTGGCCTTGAAGGTATATACTAAAAACATATAACATAAAAGAAAATAATAAAATTGATTTTGCCCTGAAAAATTATATGGTAATGTGAATATTGCAATGCTTCCTTCTTGGCTTAGTAAAGGCGAAAATAGTCTAACCGAATAAATCAATGACTAAAAGAGTTACTGAAGGAATTAGTTTGTCAGAATCCATAACAATAATGTACATATATCTGTAAAATTAAAAAGAATCATCACAATGAATATAAAGTGATAGTTTTTACTTAAAAATTCACCCAATTCATATCTCCATAAATTAGTAAGCAGAAGTAGAATCCTAATTGCATGAATTTAAAATGAAATGATTTTGGTTCACTGAAAATGAAATGCCAGCCAAATAATGAATATCTGAAATTAGTAGAACAAGATCTAAAGACTGGCATAAAACAAAGTCATATGCTTGAAAGAAAATGAATTTTATCAAAAAAATAGAGTATACAAAAACATAAATAAGAATAGTAAGTAATTCATCATTCAGCCAAGGCTCCTCAGGAACAAATGCAAGCCCCAGTCCTGGGTTTGCAGGGTTTAGTTCTTCACCACAGGCCCTCAATCACAACAGGAAAAGTGTATCCCACTCCCCACTAGACAACAGTGCCTCAGGAGCAGATCTGTACCCCAGTCTGGGTTGCACAGTGCATTGCTCAAAATCTAGGGTCTGCACCCAGAAGGAGACCCCTGAGACTCAAGACCCAACCACCATTTCAAGATTATCTAATATCATGACAAAAAGAAATATAACAATTATTGGAACTACAGGAGAATAGAGAGAAAGGAACAAATAATCTATTTATGGGAATAATGAAGAACTTCCCAAACTTGAAGAAAATGAATACAGAAATATAAGAAGAAGAAGTAGAGGAAACAAACAAAACAACACCAAGCTACCAGGATAAAAGAAAACTTCAGCAAGACACATAATAGTACAATTTCTAAGAGGCAAGGACAAAGAAAAAATAATGAACCTGGGGAGGGAGAAGAAAGAGATTAATATATAAAGGAATACCTATTAGACTAATATTGAATTCCTTTGAAGAAAAACTATAGGCAAGAGAATGGAATGACATATTCAGAATAACTCAAGAAATAAATGCCAACCATGTTACTCTATCATGCAAGGCTCTCCTTTTTTTATGAGAGAGATAAGTAACTTCTAAACAAAGAAAATTTTAGGCACTTTGCTTCTAAAAAACATCCCTCCAAAAATGTTAAAGAAGCTTTAGAACCTAAATCAGAAAGAAGAACAAACACAAGAGCTAAGTAACAGATTATATGGAATCTCAGAGCTAGGAACCAAATGACAATGACAGACATTTACAAGTTAAAATCACTCTAAACATCAATAAGTTGAAATCATTAATGAAAAATACAGTATATAGTTTGAATAGTAAACAGAATCCTACCTTCTGATGCCTCCTTGATTTAAGTAACAAGATCAACACAGATTGAAAGTAGAGAGATGGAAAACAATTCTGTAAGCAAATGGCACCCAAAGGAAGAGAGGAACAGTCATACTTATTATCAGGCAAAACAGACTTCCTGCTTAAAGGGATGGACACTATATAATGATCAATAAAACAGGAAGACATAACAATAATCAATATAGACTCATCAAATGAAGGAGCATCAAAATGTGGGTACAAAGGGACACCTGTGCTCGGATGTTTATTGTAGCACTATTTATAACTGCAAGGACATGGAAACAACCCAAATGTCCCAAAACAGATGACTTGATGAAAAAGATGTGGTATATATACATGATGGAATATTATGCATCAACTAAAAATGATAAATTTGATGATTTTTTTGGTAACATGGATGTATTGAGAAGAAATCATATTGGCAGAAACAAGTCAGAAGGAAAAAGACAGAAACCAAATGGCTTCACTAATATATGGACAACCAAATGAACAGGGGGAGGACAACCACATGGCAGGGGGAGGAAGGGGAGACTAGCTGGAGTAGCCAGGGAGGGGAGGTGGTAGGTGACCCCCGGGGAATAAAATGATGTGAAATATATATATATATATATAAATTATTTAAAGTTTTTAAAACCCATCTCATTTAAAATCTCATAAAAAAAAGTATCTGGGAATAAGTCTAATAAAGGAGGTGAAGGACTTATACAAGGAAAACTATAAAACACTGTTCAAAGGCACAAAGAAATGGAAAGATATTTCTTGCTTATGGATAGAAATAATCAACATGGTCAAAATGGCCTTCCTATCCCAAGCAGTTTATAGATTCACTACAATCCCAAGATAAATTTTTCTTTGAAGAATTAGGCATATTAAGAAAAAAAATAACTAAATGTGCTAGGCATGTTTCCAAATTTTACTTCTTCAAAGAAGTAGAACAAGTTTTGAACTTCATCTGCAACCACAAAAGGCCCCTGTATACTCAAAGTTCTCCTGATTAAAATAGGGGAAAAATGGAGTTATTATGCTTTTGGACTTCAAACTATACTATAAAACCATAATAATTAGAAGACCCGAAACCACAAAATATATAGAAGAAAACATAGACAAAACACTCTATGATATAAAACTTTAGAAACCTTTTTGGAGACGTATTTCCAGCAGCAAAGAAAACAAAGGAGGAAATAAATACCTGGCACTATATCAAATTAAAAAGCTTTGAACAGCAAGAGAGACAGTGACCAAAACAGACACCCTATTAAATGGGAGAAAATATTTGCACTCAATACAACTGATGAGGAATTACATTTGATATCTACAAAAAGCTTATACAACTCAACAACAACAACAACAAAAATCAAATTTTAAAAAAATGGGCAGAAGAGCCAAATAGGCATTTTACAAAGACATAAAGATGGCCAATAGACTTATGAAAAAAATCTCAACATCACTTATGATCAGGGACATGAAATCAAAACCACAATGAGACACCACCTCACACCCGTGAGAATGACAGACATATCAATAAAGCAACAAGCAAGTGCTGGTGAGGGTGCAGAGAAAAAGAAACCCTATTACACTGTTGGTGGGAATACAGACTGGTCCAGCCTCTATGCAAAGAAATGTGGAGATTCTTCAAAATAGTAAAAATGGATCTACCATTATGAATCAGCAATCCTACCCCTAGGCTTCTATCCAAAGAGCAAAATAATGAACTGGAAAGTGAATCTACATCCCTATATTTATAGTAGCACTATTTACAATAGCCAAGAGGATATGAAAACAACCTAAAACAGGTAGTGGGGATCAAGAAGATGCAGTACACATACACAATGGAATTCTATTGAGAGATCTAAAAAGATAAGCTCATGTCATTTGCAGTGACGTGTATGAAACTGGAAAGGATTATGGTAGTGAAGTCAGTCAGAAGGAGAAAGAAAAGTCTCAGTTGTTGCACTTATATATGGAATCTAGAGAAACCAAACAAGGGATCAAAGATAAACTCAAAGACTGTTCCTTGAAAGCAGACCATAGATCTAACACATTCAGGAGAAGGCAAGAGGAAAGAAAAGGGCAAGCGCAGGGAACACGGCAGAAAGAGAGCATGGTGGAGTGTGGTAGTGAATTGTGGGCACCTTGGCGGTTGAAAAGCTACCATGACCATACCCTGAGGGGAGAAGTACTGTGAAAAATTAACAAGGATGCTTTTAAAAATTAAAAATTAAGAAGAGAAAATAAATAAATAAATGTGTTAGGCATATTTGCACACGTATGAAGAACAGGGAGGAACTTGAACTTTATCAGAAAAATAACATTTACCCATAATGATTTCCCTTCACCATACTAATGAATTCCCTTAACTTTTAGATTTCACCCTGAAGAGAGATTTAGAGTCCCAACTTATGTGTTTGAAAGAAAGCTATGAGTAATATCTTGGGAAAGAGTCCTCCATGTAGATATTCTAAACCAACTGAACAACACATTTGTCACTTTTTAGACAGTTTTTTCCCCAGAATATTTTTCTGCTTCTTACATAAATCTTGTAATAGCAACCTACAAAAAGAGAGTGGTTTTGATGATAGCAGTACTGTGCTTGCTTACTTATCGGTACTTTTTATAATTAGATCTCTAGATGCTGATTTACTGTCCACCAAAGGTTGCACTGAACTCAATTTCATAACCTTGTTTTACTGAATTTCAAGCCAATCCTTATATATTCTGTACCTGAGTGAAAGTATATACCTATACAAACTTAGATCAAAGAAGAATACATGGTACTCTGCAGAGGAAGTAGAAGATGTCAAATCTAATGAATATTTTTTTCAGTTGTTAAATTTCAGCACTTACGACACTTTGTGATATTTAATATATTCTAGTTAAGTTCTGAGTTTTTTTTTTTGTGTGTGTGTATGTTTTTTTCTTTTCTCTTCTGACTCTTTCTGCCCAGGGATCATCAGGATTCTTTCATCATCAAACTGTCTGATGTTGGCATCTCCAGGCATTATTCCTGGTCACTAATGTTATAACTGAACATGCTTTCTCACACTGGACATTTCTTCATTTCCTTGGTTTTAGCACTGCTGATGAAGTCTATGTGTATCACTGATACGTTCTTGATAACACCTTGATATGCCCACCAGGTACCTCAAATATGGCATGACCATTCCAGAAGTGATCCCTCTTCCTTTGTATTTATCCTAGTACCAACATAATTCCCCAAACAACAAAGAGGACTTCCTCTCCCTCCTCACCCCCTCTCTCTCTCCATTTGTGCTTAAATCCTGGAAAGCCTAATACCTGAACATCATTAGAATTTTAGTGCATCTCACAAATATTATCTCAATCATTACCATTTTATATCTGATTATAAAAACCTAAATGCAGCAGTCTTCCAAGTAGTTTCCCTGATTCTGATTATTATCTTCTCCAATCCAGGCTTCACATTGCTATGAAGTATTCTTTCTAAAACAATTCTTACAGAAATCTTTATGATGCTTTCTATGGCTTTATGATAAAATCTTAACTAACTAGAAAAGAAGATTACATCCTAAGATGACCCTGCCTATATGTTGAGATTCTTCAAGTTTTCCTCTTCTGGACTTTAAGTATCATACATACTAGACAATATCTGAAGGGTACTTAAACACTCCTATACATTCTACATATTCTATTGTCAATACACAAGAATGTCCTCATTATTACTGGTCTAACATAGTTATACTTAGGTATTAGCTTACCAACCACTTTCAAGAAATATTACCTAGCCTAATCCCTCTTCCTCTTCTCTCTCTCTGGGCTTATTAGTTCAGGTGCCCAATCTCTATTATAGCAATCAGTGTTTTCAGAGAATAATGAATCTATAAATTATATGCAATTTTCTTGTCTATCTCAATTAGATGCTTATCTCCTAAAGGAAAATACCCTATTCTGCATTCTCTGAGGTTCAGCTCAGAGTAGTTGTTCACTAAATATTTAATAGGAAAATAACTATAATGGAGTGGGCTCTTAAGCTAATATATAAATTATCAAAGGTACTAAAGAGCAATATATGCTCTGCAGTTTCTCCTCCAGCATTGAAAGAATATTTCATTGATGAACATCTGTAGTTATTATTCACTTAAAAAGTGTTTTGTGGATACTGTACTTGCCATAACCACAATTTATAGCCTCCTTCTAAAGTAGGCAAGTTAGTACTAACATGAATTAAAGAACTAGAAATTCATTCTCTTATCTTTAATTCGTGTGAATACACTCATCAAGAATGGTAAAATCATCATTCTTTTTTTTTAATTTATTATTTTTTGTTTGCACACATATCTATATACATATATAGATATTGCATCATCTATCCTGATATTTTTCCATCACCTTACCATCCGTGCACCATCTTAGTCTTTTGTGCCCTCCCCCACCTCCAATTTCTCCCTGCTCCCCCTCTCTTGCTTTATGCTTCAGTTCTGTTGAAAGTTTTTAAATTTTTCCTAACCATTTGTTTGTTTGTCTTTCCTATATCCCTCAACTAAGTGAGACTATCCCATATTTCTTTCTGGCTTATTTCTGCTAACATGATTCCTTCTCGCTCCATCCATGTTGCCGCAAATGATGTAAGATAGTCTTCTTTGAGTGATGCATAGTATACCATTGTGTAAATATACCACATCTTTTTCAGCCATTCATCTGTTTTGGGTCATCTGGGTTGTTTCCATATCTTGGCTATTGTAAATAGTGCTGCAATAAACATGCAAGTAGGGGTCACCATTTTCATTTGATCTGTTTACCTATCTATGCATCCATCCATCCTACCTCTTGTTGAGCCTATTTTCTCTGAATTTTTACAAATTAAATGCAATTAAGATATGGAATCCATTGTACTGATATGCCTCTAAACAACCACAAATGTTTTTTTCACAATATGTAAACTGATTTCCCTCACAGTTTGCTTCCATCAGAATTATTTCATTTTTTAAATAAGCAAATAAAAAACAGTAACAAGCAAGTCAATAAGCAGGTTAAATTTTGGTGCATCCTACCAGACTAAATAAACCCTAGATTGTAAAGAGGTAGGCTACAGGGCATGAGGAAGGGTGAGAGAGATTGACTCAACCAAAGAGGCTGAGACTGAAAGTATGCATCATCCAGCCCTGTAAAAATATCTCACAAATCTATTTAAAGGATAAAAAGAATGGTTTTATGACTAGTCAAACAAGGGGAAGAAGTGGCTTAGGCAAAACCAGATTAGGTAAAACATTAGTTCCTGTGGAATACCTAGGAGCAGAGGATTCATTAATTAACTTGCTGTAATCTCCTAAAGGAATGTCACTTAGGGTTAATATTGGAGGAATGGAGACACTGTTGCCCACCAGAGGTCAATCATGCAATACAATCTTCAGTTTCCTTCATTCCCAACATGAGTCCTGACCAGTTTCAACTCACAGCCTCCAACACCAGATGATCATATAAACAAAGCATAAGAAAAGGTAGTCTCCCTGCTCATGTCCTCTGCAGTAGCACCATAATGGTGCAGTCACCATGGTCTGTACACACTAGCCTCGCCTGTCCTTCCAGGTTGGGTGGGGTTGTCCTGGGGGTTGCCTGGGCCCAGCAGTGTGGGTATCACCGCACACCCAAGTCCTGCAAAGAAGCAGGTTGTGGTGTGTGGGGGGGAGGGGGAGGGGTTGTGCTACAGATGCCCCTTGGTTTACCTCCACTCCAGTTAGCGCCCACCAGGAACCAGGAATAAGGAAATCCAGATGATTTTTAACCATAGATGCAGTAGAGGTAAGGCCCCACAAACACATGCTACCCAGACAGGACTCACAAAGAGCAAGAGCATGGAGAGAACCATCGAGTACTGGACTGTGAGAGCAAGCACAGAAGACAGAATTATACCTACAATGTCACTGTGGAGCTGGGACCAAAATCCTTGTACAGAGATGCCCTCAGTAAAGGCAATGCACATCCCCTCTACACAGAGGGAGGAGGGCTGCAGCATGGCAGTGGCCCCACAACAAAGCTCCAAAGGAGGAGACCAGGAGACCTACCAACTGCTGATGGCTGTCCCCATCAAGGAGCTGATCTAACAAAATGAAAGGCTGGGAATCAGGTTCCCAAAGCCAAAGACCTCAAACATAACATGAAGCAGCAACAAAATGAGACAGAAAACAACAGAGATGACAGCCACCAAGAAGCATTGAAATAAGCCAAAGGTGCTCGGACTGGCCTACAAAGGCAAAAACAGTACTGAAAAGCTAAGTGCATGTACTTTAAAGTTAGCGCACATACGCTTTAAAACATTACATATTTAGTTTTCATTTATAACTTAAATGAAACAAAACAAAAATCCTGAAAAGAGGGGAAAAATGCCAAACAAGAAAAATAATTTAGAAGTATGAATGCTTAAACAAAACTTACTGGTGAGACTGAAAATTTGTTTTTAATTTTTTTTCAACAACCATCAATTAATAGCTCTCATACGTATTCTTAGAATAAAAATTGTAGGGGCCAGCAAGCTCCCTCTGAAAATCCTCTCTTCATTCCATCTTGAAAAACTCGCTCACTTCTATGATTATATGACTTTGCCCTGTACTCTGACAGTAATAACTAACACTTTACACCTAGTGAAAATTTTGTATTTTACCTTTCTCTTTCAACTGCAAATGGTTCAAGGATAAGACCCATGTTTCATCAGATTTTTGTGCCCCAAGACATCTACCAGAGTGTCTTGCAACAAAAAATATTAAAAAATATTTATTTAATAAACATTCAAAAATACTCCTAAAAAGAGATTTTCACTTCTTTCCAAAATAAACTATTGGTAAATTCCATTCCATTTTTCTTTCTATTTCTCAGCAGTTGTAGTTAACCACTTTTCATAACTCCCCCTTCACCCCACCACCACGATTCCTTGGGGAAATTTTTTCAAGTATTCTCTTACTTAAACAAGTTATCAAAAAATATTTGTCAAGTTCTGACTACGTGCCAAGTGGTATGTAAGGGGCTGTGCTTATGCCAGTGAATAAGCCCTTTAGGTAGTGTAGAGTCTGGGGGACAGATTGTTTCACAAAACAATGTGAAAATTGTCTAATAATTGTAAATACATGATAATAAGAATATTTTTCCAATTTGAGTGTTTCTCCAAGCTTTTGTATGCAACTTATAATTTTCCTGTAATTTTCTCTCTACCTTGAACATCCATCCACCCACCCATCCACCCATCCATCCATCCATCCATCCATCCATGCATCTGCCTACGTATCTTCCTTCCTTCACTTTTTTGAAATAGGTAATACAAGTAATATATACAAAAGCTGCACAAAAATAAATAAGGAAAAACAAAGCATCCCACCTTGTTCACATTCAGTTTACTTTCCCAAAGGTAAGCACAATTGTTCATACAAATATCTCTGTATAATTACAGATATAAGAGATATTTGGTGCATATACAGATATATTAATACATATATTTCCTTTAACACAATGGTAGCATACTTTATACTGTTTGTACCTTCCTTGTCTCTTTCACTTCATAACATCTTAGAAAGTATTCTGAAAGTTAGCATGAAGTTGTCTCAATCTTTTTATGAATATAAAATATTCCACTGCATGAATATAATACAATGCATCTAAGTATCTTATTGACTATTCATGCAATATACTACAATGCTGTAATTAATGTACTTACCCATATATCATTCTATGGCATATTTTTTAGTATGACTATAGGATAAATTTTTGGATGTGAAAATGCTGTGCCCAAGAATATGTGCATTTTTAATTTTGATAGACAAAAATATAAAGCTTCTCTCATTTTAAAATCCATATTTATAACAAATTATAATTATTATATGAATAACTTTCAAATTTGCATCCAGAGTGAAAGCCCCTGATTCCCTGTGACACTTCCACATATGAACTTCTTAGACATCTTAGGAAAAACCTTTCTAAAACCATATTTATAAACTTACCCTTAACTCATTCATGTCAATTAATTCTGATTCCAAACCAAAAGCACTTTTGACACTTTGTTCTCTGCATATCCAATTAATTGTTCATTAATATATACCAATCTTTTACAGTTCTACAATGTATATTATCGTGTATATCAGTCTGGTATCAAACTGGGAGGGCCCAGTTCTGAATGTCTGAGATACAATTAAACAACTACTCAAGTTTTTCTTTCCCTGTGCTCACCACCAACCAGTGATTCTACTCACATCATCTTCTTTGCCAGAAATAACTTTCTAAATCAGTCCCCTATCAATATCTAATTAGGCACTTAAGGCCCACACTAAATGCTAGATCATTCAAATTATTTTATGAATTTAAAGTATTCATTCACTGTACATTTTAATTTTTAATATATTTGTAAGATAAATTACAAACCCCTTCATAATTAGGATAATGCATTTGATAATTCCATGGTGCCTAGGCTACTCAACATGTATTTAATTAACCAAATGAACTTGCAATGAATTCCTCTAAATCAGATCTAGAAGAAAATTTTCTTTAGAAGATAATGCAATTATTTGAGAAAATAAGATATTTGCAAATCAAAATAAGAACCTATTATATGATTAATTATAATATTAAATTAAATATTAAATGATTGAATTTACTTCAGAAAGTGTGTAACATAGACATTTCCTCCTCACATTGAATTTGATGTGAAATGGAGAGGAGAAAGTATAAGCAATAAAGAAATAGGTGAACTGTAAAATAAAGTGATTTAATTTCTTTTCATGGAAAAATCACAAGATCCCTTCAAGATTCTTACATATAGGTATGGTTACTCTACTATGTAGAAGAGAAAATCAGCTATAATGGGTCTAAACACTTTTCAACTGAGCTTAAATGCAAATTATTTTTTTACAAATTTCACACAAACTTGAGTAAGCACATTGTATCCATAAATCCTAAATATCCTTAAATGATTCAAAAATTAAAGTTGCAATATTTTAAGTTATGATTTTATGCAGTTATTTAATTTGCATGGCTAATTACTATTATTAAATAAAATAATTTCAAGTTCCAACGCATGAAAAGTAGTTAAAAATTAATGTGATTACAACACATCATTAGAATTATATACTCAACAGTAGAAAGAGCTATATAAATCCCTACCAAGAAGGGAACCATTAAATTACAACAGATATTTTTAACAACTTTTTAAAAAACAATGACAATACAACAATACAAAGGCAAAATACTAGATTGACTGATTTACTCACCTCCCCACCATTAACATATTCCATCACAAAACACAAACGATCTTTTGTCTGGAAGGAATATTTCAAAGACTTGAAATGAAAAAGAAAAAATGTTATTAAGTTATAACCCTATGCTTTTAAATGGTACCAAAAAAAGACAACTTAGAAAGCAGGACAAATGAAGTGAATTGTTATTGCTCCTTAGAATTTCTTTATTCTGTTAAGTAAGAGTTTCTGAGAAACATACAACAAATTTTATTTAGATTAAACATGTGTATTGTTAGGGGGAAAGAAGAAATAAATTTAGTAGTTGTGATAAGTACTTCTCAATCTATTGTGCTGTCTATTTGAAACTACGTTGGCTCCCAAAATTCTTATCCATGCATCATTAAAGTTAGATCCACAAAATACTATAGCAGAAGTTTTAAGAAAAAGTTGTAGTACTTATATTAAGGTTTGCTAATACAGTTTCAGTACCACTCTTTGCTCTGTGTTTTGCATAACATCTCCCAACAGAGTCTCTTCATGTAAATTGGAAGGTTGTAAGGATATTAAAATTCATGACACAGGATGACAATCAAAACAGAGTAGAAACAAAACAAGCCTAGATACCTGGTGGTACCACTGGAAATTCTGTATTAAATAGTCTTAAGTCTTTAAAAGGCTCACCCCCCCACCCCACTTGAAAGTTGATCTAATACATTAAATGCTATTTAAGCTTTTGCTTAAAAAGTACTGCCATAAAAATATTCAGCAAAGATTTCTGCCTTTCATATTAAAGACATTTTGCCTTAATATTTAAATATCACAAATTGATAAATAAAAGGAAATAAAATATCCACATTTCACACTAAGAATCTTTTTTAAGCCTACTGTTTTCTCAGTGGTCTATTTAAAATGTTGTAGATAGGTCTTCTGTTCTATGGCACTTGATTTTTTTTTAGGGCAGTGAAATTCATGGAAGAAAACAGTCTCAAAAAATTAATATGTATATAATGGGAAGGATTACAAACACATGAATATTTTGAACTAACCCAAACATTCCAATATCTTTAAAGACATACTTTTTCACAAAAAAAGTCATACCTAAATGAATGCTATTGAAAATGTTATTTTATAGAACTTAGTTCCTGTAATAAAGCTCCTCTAAATTTTAAATGCTAGTATTACAATATCTGCCTTCTAGTCACTTACTGTTAAAAAGGGATGTCTAGTGTTCTTTAATACCCTGCTTTCAGTTAGAGTGTGTGCCACTTCATCCTACAAAAGAAAAAGGCAAATTTTTAATACATGTTCTAAGCACTAATAATATAAAAGATAATTTTACTATTTCTTTTTTTCTTTTTGAGACTAGGTTTCGCTATTTTTGCTTGTGGAACTGCAAGCTTACATTGCCCGAGATACCACAGACTCAAACAATCCCCAGCCTCAGCTTCCCAAGTAGCTTGGATTACAGGCACACACCACCACACCCAGCTATATATTTTTTGGAACTAGGTCTCGCTACGTGCCCCTGGTGGGACTCGAACTGCGATCCCTGGCCCCGACCACGGCTTCCTAGGCTGCTGCTGACAGGCATGTGCCACCATGCCCAGCAAATTTTACTATTTCTATTAAGACCAAAAGAGTTTGATCCCAGAAAGAGATAAAGATATCAAATACAATTACATTGTATTTTATTAGTAAGTGCTTTCTGTACCAAAAATAAAGGACAAATTAATGATTTATATCAAATGGCTATAAGGCATAAATTCACATAAACTTGGTCATACTTAAATACTAAAAATTTTGTGATATAAAAACCACTAAAAATCATGAGGAACTCAGAATATTACATAGCAGCCTTTGTATCTTTAAGGGAATTTGTTCTCAGCTAATCTATAGGCACATTGTAATTACTATATTTAATGTTTAAAATACATTTTATCTAGAGGCATATAAAGACTGTATTTCAGGAAATATTGTAAAACTTGCAAATCTACTTGAAAGAAAAACTGGTTACTGGAAAGAGTAAATAAGGTAAAATACATAAAAATATTTAATTCTAAATTTGTCATTTTACAAAGAGAAGCAAAGAACAAAAATTGTGTCATTTATGTATACATTTCTTAACATGCCTCTTAAATAATTCTGGGTGTATTCAAACTAAAAATTTGCATAATCTCATCTTGACATCAAAAGTGAGCTAGGAGTGATTTTCTTCAACATATAGAAGAAATTTTCTTCATCATATATTTTTTCTTCATCATATATTCAAAATGATACTAGCTTGAAGGGAAGGAAAGTAACTGCTAAAACTAACAATCTTTATCTCTGCTTCTAGTAAATTTTCTAATACTATCAGAGCACAATTAGATACTAAATTACAGATAGATTACAAAATATTACAATATGCAACATAGTTATTATCTTTACAAAAACAACTGACTTAAACCTAGAATATAAATGATAAATAGACTGACCAAAGATACTAAAATCAGAAACCCAGTTCAAGAGGAAGACCAAATAATTCTAAACAAAGTGAAATTCTACTAATGATATAACAATACATGAACACAACAACAAAAACAGGATATGAAACTATTCCAGAATTAACTATTCATTAAAAGCCAGGTCCCTGCTATATTATACAGTAACTTCTACATCAATTTCAAAATTAGCAAACAACTTAATACAAAACAAATCATAAACTAATCATATTATCAATGATTCTACACTCAGTTCCTAGCATAATTTGGTAGAATACATTTCAGTTAAACTTTGATAACAGAAATGAATTTCAAGATATAAGATATAATGAATTTCATTTATTCCATCATTTGTTCTTTCAACAAATACATTCTAGGTACTGTTCTAGACAAGCATTCAGAGCACTGAACAACACAGACAAGAGTCCTTACCCTTGTAGAACTTTCATTTTATTCAGTGTTCAGTGTTAATAGGAAAAAATAAAGTAGTAGAGGATACTGTAGCTTATGAGTATCATATAATAAATATAAGTAAAGAGAGGGAAAAATGGAGTCTGAGAAAGACCCAGCTCAGTTCCTTGGAGGAAAATCTAAGGTGGCACTAAGGAGAACTGAGCTCAGAGGAATTTGTGACTTTGGGCAAACAGGAATAATTTCTAAACATCAGAGATCAACACTAGATATGACAGCAGGAACACCAAGGAAATTGAACTCTATACTACAAAAGAAGGAGAACAGAAACACCTATAAAGACAACAGCTGGAGCAAGACTGGGACTATTCCTGTATCTGGTTGGTAGCCCAGTAGGAGGTGTGAGAAGAGGAAAGTGGTTTGATGGAACATCTTTGACTATGAGGAGATAGGTTTGAAGGTGCTACAGTGAGTCAGGCAGGCAAAGGCAGAGAAGACAATAGGTAGAATGATGCAGCTTCTGCCCCACATATTCTAAACTAATGTAGATCTTGTAATAGTGTGAGAATTCCAGATATAGGCTCTAGAGATACTGGCCTGGAAACCCAGAGAGGTGTGTTAACAGCAGTGCAACAAATGGAAGTCACCCCTGCATATCATTCTCAAAAGAACTGGACTCCTACAAATCCTTTTCTGGTGCCCTGAGTCAGGAATTGCAGATCCATTCTCTCCAACATATAGCTCCATCTGCTTGAAAAGTGAAGTTCTGTACCTTAGGACACTTTAACAAATAGCTACCTAAAAGACTATGAAATAGAGAGATGGAAAAACACAACACATTGCATTCTCAGTACTCATTTTATTTTGGTATTTTAGTACATTTTATTTTAGTATTTTAGTACAGAGAAAAAAAACAGTTCTTAAAGAATCCAACTACCAAGGTAAGAAAGATGTGTTCTTCCTATCAGATAGATTAAAATTGTCATGATAAATAAATACAAAAATGGAAGGAAAGTTGATCAAAACTATACAAGAAAACTCAGGAAAACAAATAAATGTCCTGAGAAATAAAATTAATGAAAAAAAACACAGTTCCTATATTCTCACCATGGAAATGGTTTAGCAGTTTTGCCTCTCACAATTTCTCAGGAGACCTATCCAGCAGCCCATCAAATGTTGAGAATTGCAACAGGGAGGTACGAGAGTGACCCTGAATCTTGTGATCTCCCAAGAGTCCCTGAGAGTCACTCAATGAACTGATGAGTTCCCAGATTGGTATCAGATCCACTAGCACCTGACGAACAATGAACCAGTTCAGGCCCCAGTCAAGGCTTTTCAGGGCTCTATATGATATCAACATACATCAGCCAAATTTAGGGAAGCACTCCCAATCCTAGGCATATTCATCAGGACCATGAGAAATGGTGCAACACTAGTTACAGCATAACCCCCAGCCAGACTTCAATGAGTATCCCACTCCACTGTATTAGGGGTGGAGACATACCAAGCAGAGGACAAACCCACAGAACTAAGAGAACCTGAAATAAATAGGGGATATAACAACACAACAAATAGCCACAGCAGTCCTAAGGGGAAAACTATACCACAAAAAAGAACCAATTTTGAGAACCCAAGCACAGAGTCAGAGAACCAATCATCTTAAAATTTAGGCTTGTATAATACGGAAATTTAAAGAAATCAGAGAACACTCTGAAAATCAGATATCAGGGAAATAAAGGAAAACAAATGAAACAAAATAAACAGGAGACTGAAATTGATAATCTAATAAGAAAATAAAGATGCTATAAGAAAAAAAGAGATAAAAATACTATAGAAAGCTACAGAAATACAATAAAACCAAATGGAAGAACCAATTAGCAAATCAGAAGACTCAGATTTTATAAAAAAGATAGAAGTAAAAGAAAAATAAAAGTCTCAAAATGAAGAGACACTTGTTAAACCATCCAGCAACCCAAGGAACGGAAATATAAGAATAATATGTATCCCAGTTAAGGAAGAAAGACAAAAAGGAAAAGAACATATTTAAAGAAATAACAGAAAAAAACTTCCCAAACTTGGAAAAGGAAATAATACAAAATCCAGGAAACTAAAAGAACACTGGGGCATATAAACAAAAAACTGACCAACATCAAGACATATATAGTAAGGACAATTAACAAGAGTTCAAGATGAAGAATACTGAAGTTGGTGAGTAGGAAAAAGCACATAACACACAAAGGAACCCAGGTGAGGTTAACATCAGAATTCTCAGAAGAAACACCAAAGGTATAGCTATGATTAAAAAAAAAAAAATGTGGTCAAAAAATTTAAAGATTGGGAAAAAAAAAAAAAAGGCAAACAACCTGCCAGCCAAGAATACTATATCCTGCAAGGCTCTCCATTAGAAATGTTGGAAATAATGCATTTCAAACAAAGAAAAAATGAAGGAGTTTGCAAATGAGATCTGCCCTCCAAGAAATACTGAAAGGAATTCTTAATAGAATAGATAAACATAGAAAAGGAATTAAATAGGGAAATAGAACCGCAAAACTAAAGTCAAAATGGAAGCAACAGATTTGCCTGTATCAATAATCACTCTAAATGATATTGGACAAAATTCGCGAGTTAAAAGACAGAGTATCTAGAGTTGGATTGGGAAAGAGAATCCAACCTTCTGTTGTTTCCAGGAAATATATCTGAACTACAAAGATAAATAAAGGCTCAGAGTAAAGGGTTGGAAGACAATCCTATGAACAAATGAGAACCAAATGAAGATACCACATGAACCTAATGCACATCTATAGGACCATGCAATCCAAAAAAACAGAATATATATTTTTTTCAAATAGAAAGGGGATAGCCTCTAGTATTGACCAAAGTGAGCCACAGGACAATATAAATGAAAGATCCCAAAGTTCTCTTGACTGAAAATGAGGGAAATGGTAGGATTACACTTCCAGACTTCAAACTATCTACATATATATGTGAATAACCTTAATAATTAATAGCTGATACTGGGACAAAGACAGATGAAAGGAACAGAACTGAAAGATTAGAAATTAAACCATACATTAATGGACAACAGAGTTGAAGTCAGGAAAGCCTCTCCAAAAAAATAATATTGGGATAGGTGGGATAATTTATGCAAAAGAAACTAAACTACTACCTCATGCCATATACAAAAATCAACTCTAAATTGGGTAAAGGACTTGGACTAAGGCCCACATTCAGAAGTTACATAGAAAACACACACACACACACACACACACACACACACACATACACACACACACAACAGTTAAAATACTCCACTGAGCAGGTATTAAGCAGATTTTAGTGATGTCTTTGTGGATTTGTCTCAAATCATTAAGAATAGTAAGAGAAAATAAATAATAGGGACTACATCAAATTAAAAAACTTCAAAGAAAGAAACTATCACTAAAACATAAACACCCAGTGAATGGGAGGAAATATCTGCAGATCATATATCTGAAAAGGGTCTCTATCCATAAAGAACTAATACAACTAAACAAAAAAAATCCCAACAAATAACACCTCCCCCCCCAAAAAAAAAAGAAATAGGCAGAAAAGCAAAATAGGAACTTCTCCAAAGAATATATACAGATAGTCAGAGGGAACAAGGAAAAATGTTCATCATTACTTATCATAGAGAAATGCAAATCAAAAACATGCACAGAGGTACCATTTCATACCTGTGAGAATGGTCAATATAAAAAGATCAGAATCAGTAAGTGTTGATGAAGATTTGGAGAAAAGGGAACTCTTATTACACTGTCTTTAGGAATGTAAAGTGGCCCAACACCTACTGAAAACTGTGTGATTTCTAAAACTAATAACAATAGACCTAACATACAATCCACCAATTCTGCTCCTAGGTATCTATCCACAACACTTAACACAAAGAGGTACTTACAGTTCCACTGCAGCATGATTTATAATAGTCAAGCTACTGAAACAGTCTAAGTGCCCAAAGAGAAATTAGACTAGTGGGTTATGAAGATCTGGTACATATATGCACACATGGAATATTACCTAGCTATAAAATTAAACTCCTGCATTTGAGAAGAACATGGTTGGAACCACAGTGTATTTGCAAGGTGAAATAAGTCAGGAGGAAAAAGACAAATACCAAATGGTATCACTCTCATGTGGAATATAGAGAAATAAAACAAAGGGTCAAGATAGAGGTAAATGAATAACATATAAAACTACCAGTAGTAAAATAAATAAACATCCTTGCAACGTGGTGGTGAATCAAAAGAAATATTTCTACATAGGCAGTGAGAGAATAGCAGAAGAGATAGCATTTACCTATTCCACTTTAAAATATTAAATCATTTCAGGAAGTAAAGCAGAACCATATTTCATAAATTTTATGAAAGATTAGTTGTTTCTAAATTATGTAATATGCCTAACCACACTAAAGTTAGCACATCAATGGTATTTATAGACAAAAGCTAAAATATTAGTTCTTTGTTATAAGAATGGAACTGGAATACCATATAGATATCTTTCACATATAAAAATGTATTTTCTGTCATATTTTACATGTGATAAGATTAGAATTTCCATCCTTAATACAAATTCAGTGGTACCGTATTTCACATACAAATCACTTGCTGCTCTGAAGGTATACATAAGCTAAAATGTAAACACAGATGCCAATAATATTTAATTACAGTTAAAAATATGTCAAAACAAAAGGTTAAAAATGACATCATAAAAACTGAGAGGCTAAAACAATTAGTAGCTTCTTAAAAATTTTTATTGATCATGACTATAATGAGTGCTCGGGTATACAGTAAAAATGTTTGCATGAAAATGTCTTTGAAATACAGTTTCATGTATATTCATCCATGGCAAAATACTAAAGTTTTAACTCTAATTTTTTATGTAAAGAAATTTTAGGACAATGGAATTTCATTTTATGATAAGGCAGAGCAGCCCTCATTAGCCTCCCCATATTTGTTTTCCCTATGCTCTGAAATTTATCACTACCCTACTGATACACATGATCTAAAATAAAAAGGACAACATAGGTGTTCTGTCCTTTAAACTCTAACAATTCAGCAAGGTCGGTTAGATTACTCACATATGTATGAGGAAACTGAAGTTGATAAAAATGAAAATACTCAACCTACAGGTCAAAATGTCAATGCTGATCCCACATCTAAGTCCAATGTTTATGGTGACTACATATAACTCCGCCTCTCATTTGTACAGATCCTAGGTACTAGAAATACTGCAGAGCCTGGGAGGTGTCTTGGCTCATGGATCCTCACCTAAGATGACTCAGATTCAGGGTGCAACAACAACAGGGTTTATTAACAAAGGGGGAAATGGGGGGAAAGCAGAGTCCCTAATGCTACAAATGCCTGGCTCCTACCACAGATAGTGTCCAGAGAGTCTAGTAGTTCAAATCAAAAGCTGCCCATGCAAGATGGACATGTCCCTTTGACGTGAGCTTGGAGCTGGTAGTGCATTGACAAGTGTTGAAACAGGATCCAACTCACAGTGGCAGCTAGAGGAAATCACAAATGGTGTGGCTGAGGTGGCATCACAGCAGCCAGCAGTAGTTACCTGGTGGCCAGGTGTGGGGGTGCTGCAGGCAAAACTGGACAGCACCAGATGTAATAGCACAAGAAGATGGTACCAGATTACTGAAAGCAGAGGTCAGCTCTTAACAGGCAGTAGCAGAGGATAAGGCATCAGTGTTAGCATTGAAACTGGGTGCCCCCCCCCCCGGGTTGTGGCATTTAACAAGGTTCTCCTCCCCCCACTGGGCGGTGGCAGTTAGCCCCTCCTCCCCTTTGGTGTGGCAGTTAAAACTGCCAGAAGTGGCAGTTGGAAAAAAAAAGTTGGACCAGAAGCAGGGGGGATAAAAGGAAAGGTGCAGAGACTAGAGGAGAAACCTTTTGGAGAGGAGTGAGAACTTTTGGAGAGAGAGCTTTTGGGAGAGGAGAAAAGAGAATGACAGGTGGGTAAAGAGTAGCCTGAGTGACCAGGATGGGCAGAAGCTCCCTGGAAGAGTGTGCTGGAGGTAACAAGGAACCATGGTATCTGGCAGAATGGCCAGTGTGGAGAGTATGGCATTGTAGCAAGGTGATATGGAAAGCTGGTACCTAGAGATGGCCAGCAATTTGGAAAGCTGATTTCTTCATCAGCAATTGTGGAAGAAGCTTGAAGCACCTTGAAAAAGTCAAGCAGCGTGGAACACTGGAGAGAAAAGAAGAAAGAGGCGACCCGGAAGAAAGGACTGGACTTTGCGAAAGTGCCTACCTCTGAGGTTTAGAGGGGTAATGGAACCATCATTGGACTATGTCTTTGGGACCTTTGAGACTGAGAATGGCAACTGGGTAAGATAACTGCCACTTGTGGCTTTAAGGACTTTTTGTTCTCCCTGTTGAACTCCCTTAATAAACCCTGTTAAACTGCATTTTGAGTGGCAACTGCTACACGCGCGGGGGTGAAACAGACCCTTGGGGCTTGTGGGTTGGAGGGCTTTTTGCCCCTGCCCCCTCCTCCTTCTTGTTGGGCCAGATTTCAGTATTGTAGTTCTTAAGATGTAAAGACAAAGGCCAGTGGCATACAGCTCTTTGAGAGACCCTGGGCATAGGCCTACAGTGATAGCCGGCAGGTGATATCAGACACAGGACCATTTGTCTACATGAAGGTCTCAAAAATGTGCAACGGTCTCATAGGTCTAAGAAGATCTTAAAGTTCTGCAAAGGTCCTGAATGTCTAGAAGGTTTATGAAGATCTTTTCAGGAGATGGTCTAGATGAGCATATGTGAAGACATCTTGAAAGTGAGTGCCCCCCAACCCCTTGGGCTGTGGCAGTTAAACTGCCAGAAGAAGCAGCTGGAACAGGGGTTGGAAGCAGAGAGGACCAGAAGCAGAGAGGTAAAAAGGCAAGGAGCAGAGACTAAAGTAACAGACTTTTGAGGAGAGGAGAGAAGAGAATGGCAGGCTGGTAAAGAGCAACCTGAGAGACCAGGCTGGGCAGAAGCCCCCTAGAAGAGTGAACTGCAGGGGACTGGGAGCCATGTCACCGCAGGAGTGGCTGGTGTGGTAAGTGTGGCACTGCAGCAAGGTGTCATAGTAAGCTGATACCTGGATATGGCCAGAGTTTGGAAAGCTGATTTGTACATCAGCAATTGTGGAAGAAGTTTGAAGTACCTTGGAGAAGTGGAGCAGTGCAGAACACTGGAGAGAAAAGAAGGAAAGAGAAGACACCCGAGAAAAGACTGAACTTTGCGAAAGTGCCTATCTGAGATTTGGAGGAGCAAAGGGGCATCATCTTGGACTGTGTTTTGGGCTTTTGAACTAAAGGGTGACTGGAATAAGATAACTGGCTATTTGCGGCTTTAAAGAAAGAAAAAACTTTTCTTGGTGAAGTTTCCTGTTAATAGTTTTCTTCATTAACGTTCCTTGTTAATAAAATCCCTTGTTAAACTGTATTTTGAGTGGCAACTGCTATGCATGGGTGATGCGGACTTGTGGTTTACTGGTTGGAGGCTTCTGGCCCCTTTTGACCCAATTTCAATCTGAAAACTTCACTTATATCGCCTTCATAGTACCAGCCTTTGAAGTACGATTGGTTCATTTACAATACCAGTTCCATTTCCAAGACTGAATGGGTGCTGACTAAACTCAAATTTGACTAGTCCATTTATTTTGAGGACATTATAATCTCTTAATTCTCCTCCCCCCACTTCAGTCACCTTTTCTCAATCTTTTTGCTGGTTCCCTATTTCTGACTCCTTGTCTATTAGTACCCTCCAAGACTTGTTTCCGACTTCTCTTCAATAGATGTACACATTCCCTTGGGATTTGTGCACTTAGTGATGTACAAATTTTAGAATTCAGACTCTAACTCTAAACAGTATACATAGTGGTGGAATTCCAAATTATGTTTCAAATTCAAATGTATTCCCTAACCTGTCATAGAAAGTTTGGTTCCCCAATACATACACAAATCATACACAAAGATCACCCAGAACACAGTAAATCAGCAACAATTTTCCAGATATTTTGATCAGAAATTTTGCTATAATCATTTCCTTTATCTTTCTCCTACTCTTCATTTGAAGGTTTTTAAGTTTTATCTTTAATTGACATAAATTTGAGCATGACGTATGTTTCAGGTTTGCATTATTAAGGATGAACAGAAGAATAAATCACATTAAGTTTATCTCTAAAAAGCACAAGGGGATATATGGATTCAATTCATGGATAATGTGGTAGCATTATTACAGTGAATGCAGGAAAAAAAAAATTAAATAATCAAAGTTTACCTCTAAGAGTTCAATACGCCCCCCCCTTCACCATTCCACTGTTCCATTTTTCCAAAACATCCACCTTAACCAGACCCCACGTTTCTTTCATCTCCTTTGTAACACTAATTAATCTTATAATGCAAATTTTTGTTTTATTAGTTTGTCTTATTTATATATCATGTGGATAAAATCAAACCATATTTGCTGTGTTTTAATCACAAGCTCATGTTCCCCCATATGTGAGAAAGTTCAAAAAATTACCTTAAAATTGGAAGTGACAGGTACTGTGAGCCTCATGCTTTTAAGATTATAGTAGCGAATTATAGTAGCGAATAACAAAATCAAAATTTTAAAAATCTAATTAGTAATTTGTATCTGGGAGGGGTGAGTTATTGTCATTTCAAAATCCTTATCTTTGCACCATCATTATATAATCTTTTTAGTACAATGTGACATATATACATTTAAGCAAAAATCAGTGTTATTCAATATTATGTTTTATAAAATAAAATTAATGGAGGATTTATTTTACAACTTGACATAAACTGAAAATTTCTTAAGATTTTAATGAGTCACTATAGTAGGAATTCAAACATGTAAACAAGTCAACTTCTAAGCATTCTCCATAGCTTCGCTTCTCCAAAACTTTTTGGATTTGTATTCCAATTCTCTTTCTTTTACTAATTGACTCTGACACTGAGTGGATTACTTGGCCCTTAGTTCCTGCTTTACAAGTGTTGAGCAGGTTGGTAATTCATATTTTACTATTTCTTATTTTTAATTAATAGAAAACTGCATGGAGAATCAAAGGCCTAACAAAAAGGTTGTTTTAATTATAAATTAAAACAGTAGTAGTGTTGACAAGTCTTTGTTTGTTTTGTGGAAACACTGGTATACAATAGCGTGTATGATAGGTATAGGTTTACACCTCTTCAGATATATGGTACTAAAACACACCCATCTACCCACCCACAAGGCAACCAGCATCTTCCAATAAATCCATTGGGTTTGATTACCCTTCGTTTCCCAAACAGAACCTCTCCAACTCTGGCAGTATGAATTCTATAGACAGATTTTGAGGGTTTATCTTTATTTGGTTTTGTCTCCTCCTATGCTTAATGTCTTTATATTTAACATAGAAGTAAAATTATATGGTATTCATCTTTCTCCTTCTCCTTCTGATTTGTTTTGCTTAGCATAATCCCATATAATTTCAAACATGTCAAAAATACAAAATTTTATCCTTGAAGTTATTCCATTGTTTATGCATACCAGTTCTTCTGAATTCACTTAAATGTCTTTGAGCAATAAGATTGTATCCATAAATGGGTTACTATAAATAGTAATGCAATGAACCCAGCCAGGGCTGCATTCAATTTTGCATAGTTGCATTGTATATATTCTAGGTATTCTATTTCTTATACCTAGAAAAGTTGCAAGTTAAATTTATTTTTAGTATTTTAAGAAACCCTTTATTATATTCCATAGTGACTGGACCAATCCATATTACCCAAGATGGACAAGGGTTCCTTTCCCTCCACACCCTCCCCCCAATACTTGTTTTTTCTGTTTTTTTTCATATGGGTAATTTCACAGGTGAGAGGGGGTAAAACATTTTAGTTTATTTGTATTATCCCATTATAAGCATTTTTTCATGTACCTATTAGTTATCTGGGTATCTCTTGGAAAAGTGTCTTTGTTGCCAATCTTTTTATTGATTGGGTTGTTCTGTTTAAATTATAGATATTGGATATTAACCTTTTTTTTTTAATGCATGATATGCAAATATTTTCTCACATTCATCATGGTGTCTTCATTTTAATGACAGTTTCTATCACTGAGCAGAAACATTCAAGTTTGATGTGCAGTCCCATTTGTTTTATTTTTGTTTTTGTTTCCATTGCTGTAGGACTCTAGATCTCAAAGATACCCCTAAATTCATTGCATAGAATGTTTTGTCTATATTTTCTTCTGTGTGTTTTGTGATTTGTCTTAAAACCAAGTCTTTTATTGATTTTGAATTAGTTTTTGTACATATGTGAGCTTGTTTCTCGTTTCATTCTTTTGCATGTGGTTGTCCAGTTTCCTTAACATTGTTGAAAATACTTTCCTTCTTCAGATCATGGGACTCTCTGGGTTTAGTGTTCATTTGGTTAACTTTTAGATGATTCTCCCAGGAGTGAAGCAATGAAGCCCTCTGATACCATCCTTTATATTCAATTTAATCTTCCATTTAATACACTGTTGGCCCTTACTCAAAGTAAATCTTATAACTGGTTACATTTTAATACATCCACTGCTACTACCTTGAAGCAAATCACTAACATCAATTACTTGTATTATTGCAAGTAACTTCTCTAATAATTTCCATGTTTCTCATGTTTCTCTAGCTTATCCTAAATACTCACAAGTCAAGGTGCTACTCCAGATCATGCTACTATCAATCTGCCTAAAACCTTCCAAAGACTTTCCGCTTTATTAAGAGTAGAAAGCAATATACTTACAACATTTAAAAATAGCCAGGAAATGCTGTACTACCTTTAGTCTATATAAGCAATGACAGACTCAGCTATTCTACAAACAAGCTAAATATGCTATTTCCTTAGAACCTTACCTTTTCAATTGTGATTTCCTTTAAGTGGAATTATTCATCCTCCTAAATACCTGATTGGCTTGCTTTCTCACCTCCTTTAAATGTTCACTGAAATGTCACCTTCTCTGTCAGGTTTTCCATGATCATTCTATTTAAAACTGCAAAAACCAGAAAAATCAGTACTTCACTACCACCACTAGTGCTCATTTTCCTATTCTATATAACCTTTCTCCAGAACATGTTCTAGTTGCCTACATTCTGTGTAATTTGCTCATTTAAATGTGTTTTGTTATTTTCTATATCTAACTAGAATGTACAGAGGACAAAGTTTTGATAGTTTTATTTTTCAGTGTATAGAGGAGTACCTAGCAAATAATCCCCTCTGTAATTCATATTTATTGAAAGGATGAGTTGTAGATAGTAAATGATAACCCTGGCATACATTGCTGAAGAATGAGAGGAACTGCAAGAAGCAACACTAGAACACAAATGAAATTATACCTCCTAGAGCACAAAGATATCTGCTGAAGGTACAGCAGATCAAAGCAAATGCACTGAACATCTGCTTAATACAACAATGACTGGCATAGTGCTTAATACACAGGTTCAAGAGGATCTGGAAGAAAATATCAACAAAGTTGGCAGAAGATGTTAAGAGCCTTTGATTAGGTTCTAGCTGTAATAACTTAGACTGAAGAGAGAGAAAAATATTAGTGGTCAAGCCAAAACACTGGGTTGATATTCTATTGGGCACATATGCAGGAACAAATTAGCTTAGTAGGTTAGGGTTGCTCAATCTCTGCACAATCATAAGAAAATTCAGGATTGGCTACTGGCCAACTCATAGGAAATAAGCAGTTAGAATGTACCCTGTAAGAGCCCAGGGATGTTAGGCCACATGACCCCTGTTTGAATAAATAGTTCATACAAACAAAAGGAAGAATGTGGATGCTTTCTGCTTTGGTTCAAGGTAGTTATAATCTGAGCAACCAAGAGGATAGCACACCATTGGTTCTTGCCTATGTAAATGACCTACAGTAGAAATCCTGGACATCCTTTAGGTGAACCTCCTGAGTTTAGACCACATGTTATAACATACTGTTGCTGAGACAATAAGTGCAACAACGTATTTCCATTAGGGGAAAAGCACCATAAAGTTTGCACATGGACTTTGCCTCATATGTCTTTCACTTTGTAGATTTTAATTTATATTTTTTCATTATAGTAAACTACAACCAAGAGTAAATCAGCTTTTCAGAACAGTACAAATCCTAGCAAAATATTAAGGCCAAGAAAGGTCTCAGGGTCAGACCAACCATTAACACAGAATCATAGGCAAGATTTGTTAGAAGTGATGTCAGCCAGATCGGTGGTAAGAATTCCCAAAGTTACACTCTCCCATAGAATAAGTAAACTATACTTGATGAAAAGCTCAGGACTACGAAATCAGCAGGAAGTGATGAACAGAAAATATTAGCAAAATTAAAGATGTCTGAATAGAAAACATAGGAAGCATTTTATCTGCAATACCCCATCCATGCTTCTTAACTCAGGGCTTTAACCTGCTGTTTGGATTGTACTGTGCCTGAGGATTGGCACCCTATCCTTTATGTATCAAGTCAGGGTTTTAAACTGCCACACAAGAAATGTAAAACTGTGATTGTTCTGTATTCAGTGCTCTGGACTATATTGTAACACTGACAGCCAAAACTGAACTGTAGCACTAATATAAACCAACTCTGGGGTCCATACTGCTGTTGTGCAATTAAACTTTAGGGTCAGAGCTAAATATTTTCACTACTATATTAAGTGTTCACTACTACAAACTGCTCTCAAACCACCCTGTACCAGGGATCCTCCAGCTGCTAAACCCCAATCCACCCAGGTTCCTAAGTCATGTTATCCCCAGAAACCCAGATCCTAGGTCCATGGAAAATTTTCAAATGCCTGTACATCAGACACTAGTAACACATGTGTGCACATAGCTGAGGACCCAGGTGCTGTTGTGATAGCTCCATGAAAAACTATCCTAAAACACCAGAACTGGTACCAAGAGATACACCTTAAGCTAGAACTTCCTACCAAAAGCAAAAAATAACAGAAAGCCCAAAGCAGTGCTCACATCCAAGGTCTAGATATGATTCCCACCTGCAGTACCACAGGGTTGACCACAGAAGATCTGTACAGTCTTCAGTGATGTTGATCTTAGCAGATTTTAAGTTATAACTTACAGGCTGGGAGAGAGTGGGGTGATACAGTCTGTGTGCTGAACGAAAGAAGAAAAAAATGTGGTAACTTGGACTATTTTACTCAGCAAAATCATCCTTCAAAAGAAAAATGATGCAATAGACTCCCCCCCAAAAAAAAACTGAAAATGAGTGAATTTATCAAATACAGTCTACCTTATAAGAAATTCAGTCAAAAGGAGTTCTTTTGAGATGAAAATAAAGGATGATAACTAGTAACATGGAAATATATTAAAGTATAAAATTAATTAGTCACGTTAAATATTGAGTCAAATTAAAAAAACTAATAATGCTTTGGTAGCATTTTGACCTCTTGCAGGCATTATAAAGGACAAGAGTATTTAAAATACTCTAATTTTAAAAATACAATAATTATAAGACATTCTACTAAATGGTAGAAAATATCTGCATACCATATAAGGGACTGATATGAAGGGTGTACAAAGAATTTACACTGATGAACAAAAACAAAGCGAACAACCCAGTCAAAAAATGGACAGAACTAAAAAGACACTTCTCCAAAGAAGAAGTGCAAATGGCCACCAAGCATATGAAAAAATGCTCAACACCACTAATTATCAGGGAAATACAAATCAAAAATACAATGAGAAACCATCCAACTCTACTCAAAATGGCCTATTCATTAAAAAAATATATATAGAAACAATAAATTCTGAAGAGGATGTGGAGATAAAGGGTGGGAATTTAAAGTGGTTCAGTAATATGAGAAGCTGCATGGAGTTTCCTTAGAACACTAAAAGTGGATCTACCATAATATCCAGTGATTCCACTCTTAGGAATCTACCCAAAGGACACAAAAACACTTATTTGAAAGAAAACCTGTACTCCTATGCTTACTGCAGCACTATACTATTCACAATAGCCAAAGTATAGAAACAACTCAAATGCCCCAAAGTAAACAAGTGGACCAAAAAACTTTGGTTTACCTATACAATGTAAATTACTCAGTGGTCAAAACACAAACAAACAAACTCATGTAATTTGCAGAAACTTAGATGGAGCTGGAAGGGATAATACCATTCAAAATAATGATAAATATTAGGCAGTCTCAATTCTATGTAGAATATAGAAAAATCAAAACAACACAATTTAAACATCCTAATTGGCAAGTTGTATCTCAGGCATATAGCAGAGAAGGAGGTAGACAGAAGTTCAAGTCAGGGAAGGGAAGAACAAATGAATATGGTGATGGTACACAGGTGATATGGTGGCAGAGAAACTAAGGAGACTACAAATAGGCAAATAAATAAATAATTAAAATACTATGGCTGCAATATTTTGTTAAAGATACACAATATAAGTAGTGCTGATTTGGGAAATCAATGCAAAAAAGGGATGCAATTTAAAAATGTGTTTTTTTCCTATGCCATTGAAGTATCATTTAAAAAATGTAGGGTTATATTATGAATGTCATAGTAATCACAAATCAAAAACCGTTGCTAGACAAATGATAAAGAAGAAAATGAAAGCATACTTATAAAAAATAATTTTCTAACAAAGGAAGCCAGCGGAAAAGAGGATCAGAGGTGTTATAAAACAATTAGAAAGTGATTTAAATAGTGATTTTTATATCTTAAAGTACCAACAACTCAAATGCAAATAATTCAAATTCACTAGCTGAGTCACTGAGTGAATTTTTCAAAACAACTATATGCTGTGTATGAGACTCACTAAAGCTTAGTAACACTTATTTGAAGATAGTGATGGGAAGGAGAACAACATTCCACACAAATGGAAAGCTGGAGAATGTGGGCATGATTATATATTTCTCGGAAAAATAGACTTGCAGAAAACGTCACTGAAGAGACAAAAAGGATAGTTATAATGTTTAAAATTGTTAGTTCATCATGAGACTATAGAAGTTGTAAATACATACTCACTCAGCATAAGAATACTGATATGTATTAAGAATTACCAAAAGAGGTGAAGGGTTAAATACACTGAAATGTGTAATAGCAGACAAAGTTGAAAACTCCAATTTCAAAATGGAAATTGTATAGGAAGGAAACAATGGTAACAGTAATACTTTAGAACAAATGGAACTAACAAATACAAGTTTCATTTATTAGTGCCACAATATACACTGTTCTCAAGTACAAAGAACATTCTCCAGAGCAGAGCAAGTCAGAGAGGTACAGGATCACATTATGAAGATGATCACTGAAGGTAGTTTTTTGGAAAAGATAAAATTGACAAACATTTAAGGAAACTAAGAAAAAAAAGTCACCAACTGTTAAAAATGTATATGAATGAAGAACTACTACAACTGACACCTCAGAAATATAAATAATCAAAACCGATTACTGTGAAATTATATGCCAACAAGTCAGGTCAATCAGAAGAAATTAATAAATTCCTTAAAATAATACAACTTGAGGACACACTGAGCCAAGTAACCTGGGCAGTTGGTGACATGGGGTTCACATTCCAGCCGCACATGGAGTGCTCTGGGCATGCAACTTCAGGGCACACAGTCAGTCCCTCATGGGTCCCAACATTGAGCCAGCAAGGCAGCAAACGTTCCCCCCAGTCAGACTCAAAGTCTTGGAGAACGCACTGAGCCATGTAACCTGGGTGGTTGGTGGTGTGGGGTTGGCATTTCAGGGGTGCAGAAAGTGTTTTGTTCTGGGTGCAGGGCACCCAGAGTAGGCCCCTCAGCAGTCCAAACAAAGTCAGTAATCCAGCATAAGTTCCCAGTTGGATCCCAGGGTTGGAGGATGCATGGAGCCAAGTAATGCCAGTGCCTCAGAGCAGCAGTGGAATCAAGAGAAAGAATAAAGAATCAAATAGCACTTAAACCTAGAAAAGAAGGCATAACCAAGCTAAAGAGGAGAGTGAAGCAAGCTCAGCCCAAACTGTGGGCACCAACAGACCCAGCAAAAAACAAGGAATTGTAGAACAGCAAATTTCCCCTAACAGAAAAAGGGGGAAAATCTCCCAAAAAGGAGAAGGGAGACTCAATAACTGAAAGCTACATACAGTGGATAGCCCCACTAAACGTAACGGAAGATATTCCAACACAAAAGCCTACCAAAACCACAAAGTCAAATATAATAACACAAGTACCAGGCAGTATGCATCAATCAAGGAGGACAAATACATGTCATTTGCAGCAACATGGATGGAACTAGAAAGACTTATATTAGCAGAAATAAGTCAAAAAGAAAAGGAGAAATACAGGATGGTCTCCCTTATATGATGGATATAGGGAAAAACAAACGAACAAGAAAAAATAAAAACAACCAATGGGACTGAACAATGGAGCAAGAGAGGAGGAGGGGGAAGAAGGGAGGAGAGGTGAAGAGCACAAAAGATCAGGAATGTTAACAGTTGTTAGTGAAGTGGGAAAGCCCTGGGGTACATATACAATAATGCAATAATGTAAAATAAATAAAAATACACATATATATGCAAAAAAATAAAATAAAATAAATTAATGAAAAGACAAGTACCAGGCAGAATCAACAAATAAAAGCAAAGGACACCAAGAAACATGCTAACAAATACAAGCACCACAATATCCCAATGCACACTGAAATCTGAAGACAAACAGGAAGGGAAAAAGCCACAAATGTTCAAACAAGTCTTTCAGGAAGAAATACTCCACCAAAGAAAGACAACTCTCACAAATCAATAATGAGGACACAGAAAAATTACGTGTCCAGTCAGACAAGAATCCCAATTGACCATAATGAGAACAATCAAAGAGATGAAAGAAGAGATACACAAACTGAAAGAGAAAATAGCTATGACTGACTCAACTAAGGAGCAAAAAGGCAAGAAAGAATCCCAACTCACTTCAGTTAAAGAGCTAAGAAATAGAAAAATTAAAAAAAAAAAAACTTGATATGAGAAAGTCAATCATGAGTTAAAGGATGAGATTTAATCCTTGAAAAAGCATGGAAATCGGAAAGTCAAAAAAAGCAATAGAAGCTAAAATGGAAGGGAAAAGCCATGAAAATAGGATAGAGGAAATAGAGGAACATATCAGTGACTAGAAGATGCTGAGATAAAAAAAACACCAATAGAGAGAAGGAAAGGGAAATAGGACAGAACAGAAGGTCAGAGATATATCAGACACCTTGAGAAAAGGAACTATCAGGGTCACTGGAATACCAGAAGGAGAAGAGAGTCAAGGGAACCAAAAAGTTATTTAAGGAAATAATGAAGGAGAACTTCCCCAACCTAAAAAAAGAAATGGAAATAGACATACAAGAAACCAAAAGAACACCAAACTACTTCACAGAAAGGAAAACCATAGCAAGACACATAATAGCAAAACTACCAAGAGTCCAAGATAAAGAAAGAATAATAAAACTGACCAGAGAAAGGAAACAGATAACCTACAAAGGAAAACCTATCAGGCTAACTTAAGATTTCTCTAAGGAGACACTCCAAGCAAGGAGGGACTGAAGCCATATATTCAAACAACCCCAAAACAGAAAATTCCAGTCACAAATACTATACCCTGCAAAGCTCTCCTTCTTGTACAAAAATTGCAAAAAAAAATCTACAGAGCTCCAGCTAAAAAGACGCCACCTCACATTTTTTTTTTCTGTTCTGAACTCATACACTCTATTTTGTTACAAAGTGCTTACAATGCACATAGTATCACAACACTTTCTATTTATGTAAACAATAAAAGACTCAAAGCATGAAATTCTAAGTGCAAGGATGGTTTAGGGAAAAATAACAAGACTGTAAAGAATTATACGGTGACAAAAGAAAAAATACTGAAATATGCCAAAAGGACATAGAAACAACCTAATGAACTCCAAATGGATAAAATTAGAATAGTACTACTTTTTTTTCCTTTTTTTGTAGAAAAAAATAAACACGATTCTATACTAATATACATAAAGGAATAATCAAACAAATGGAGAAGGAAAAAAACACTATGTAAAAGTAGTAACCACCAGGAATTTACACACCTACAATTGACAGCCGCCAACTGACTTAACTATTTTGACTTAACTGGGATTACGGATGTATTTAGTACACTTACAACTTCCTACAAGACTTGAAAAGTGGGTTGCAGTAAATTTCATTCCTCCCTGTAACAGGCTTTCATTGCCCGTATTCATAACATAGCCTGAAACACAGTTTATGAGAACCAGAGAGGATAATTAGAACTGTCCTTTAAATAATAGGAATCTATGTACTTATTACTGGTTATTCCTTTAAATTAAGAAACACAGATAGAAATGGAGATGGCTATTACTGAAAGCTCATCCCCCTCCAACAAAAGACTTTGAAGTATTATTTCCTCACTTATTTTACTCTTTCCCCCTTTTTGGTACCAGACATTTAAGTAGTAAGGCCTTAAAGAGTAACCATATATACAAGGGAAGGGCACAGACCCAAAAAAGCAGAATCTTAAGTTCACATCTCAGGCAGATCCTAATCAAGCCAGGAAAAGAGGTTTGGAGAGGCAATATGATCTCTGATTCATCAAAACTACCTGGCAGTCACTAATCTTCCCCCTAAAAAAGTTCAGAACCATATGGTTTCACTTGTAATTCTACTAAAACTTAAAAGAATTAGTAGCAATACTTCTCAAACTTCCTAAAAATAGAAAAGAAGGGAACACTTTCGAACCCACTCTACAAGGTCAGCATTAACTGATAAAAACAAACAAACAAAAAACATCACCTAACAAAGATACCATGAGGAAATAAAACTATAGACTGAAAGAACTTAGTCTCAAAACTCAGCAAAAATAACAGAAAATCAAATTAAATAATACATTTCAAGGATCATATATGGGATCAAATGGGATTTATTCTGGGGATGCAAAGTTCAACATCTGCAAATCAGTCAACATGACACACAAATTTAAAAAAAATCAAAGGTAAAAATCACAAGAGAATCTCAATAAATGCAGAAAAGCATGTGACAGCTATTTACAATTAAAAATTCTCAGCAAAGTGCGTATAGAGAAAATGTACTTCAAAATAATAAATGTCGTATATTACAAGCCCACAACTAACACCATAGTCAATGATGAAAAGTGGAAAGCTTCTCCTCTAAGGTCAGGAAAAAGAGTAGGGTGTTTATTCTTATCACTTTTATTCAACAGAGTATTGGATGTCCTACCTATAACAATTAAGACAGAAAAATAAAGAAATACATTCACATTGGAAAGGAAGAAGTAAATTTGCTTCTACTTTCAGATGACATGATATTATATAGAGAAAATTCTAAGAAATTTACTAACAAAAACTGCCAACTAATAAATTTGATAAAGTTGCATGACAAAAAAATATACAAAAATCACTTGCATTTCTCAACACTAGTAACAAAATATCAGAAAAAGAAACTAAGAAAACAATTTAATTTAAAATTGAATGGAAAAGAATAAAATACCTAGTAATATATTTAACCAAAATGGGCAAAGACATGTTACACTGAAAACTAAGATGTTGATGAATGAACAAAAGAAAATACTTATGGATTAAAAAAATCCTGAGTTGTTAAATGTCTGCACTGCCCAAAGCAATTACAAATTCAACCCAAGTCCTCAAAATCCCAATGGTATTTTTCAAAAGAAAATATAACAAAAATCCTAAAATTTATATGGTACTATAAAATACCCTGAGTAGCCAAAACAATCTTGACGGGGAAAACACACACACACACACACACACACACACACACACACAGCTGAACAAATCATTTTTCCTAAATTCAAACTATTTTACAATAAAGCCTTTTTTATCCAAAAAAAAAAAAGAACTGATGCATAGCTAAATGGAAAACCCATGCATATATGGTCACTATGTTATATAACAAATAAGGATTAATCCAGGATGGCTTATTATAAATCTGAAACCACAAAACATAGAAGAAAACATGCAATTAGTTCCTTGACACTGAACTTGATTTTAGGGAGTCAATTCTAATGGCTAGAGAAGTAAGCAAAGATAATGGCAATACATCAAGCTAAAATGTATCTGCATAGCAAAAGAAATCATCATCAAAACAAAATGGTAAGCTACTGAATGAGAGAAGATATCTTTAAGTGATCTAAAAAAAGTATTGTTAGGCAAACTATATAACTCACATAATTTAACAGGTAAAAAAGCAATTATCTGATTTAAAATATGGGTAAAGACCAAAATAGACATTTCACAAAAAAAGGCTTGTACTAATAGTAAGCATGAAATGATGTCAATTACCACTTACTAGTAGTTAGCATAAGTGGCCATACAAATTGGTTCAATCACTATGGAAACAGTACAGAGAATTCTCAAAAACTTAGAACATAATCACCATTTGATCCAGCTATTCCATTTCTGGGTTGTACCTGGAGAACATGAATATACTAAATTGAAAAGATACATGCACCCTTATGCTAAGTGAAGTGTTATTCACAATATTCAAGTTACAGAAACAACTGAATTGCACGTTGAAGTATGAATGGATAAAGAAGACATGATAAGCAAACACAAATACGCATGTGAAAACTATTAGGCTACAGAAAGATGAAAGCTTGCTAATTACAACAACACAGATAGACTTAAAGAGTATTATGCTTAAAATTTAAACAAAAAAGACAAATAATTTAAACAAAAAAGAGATAAAAATCTGTATGATTCCATGTGGAAGATAAGGAATAAAACAAATGAACAAATCAAACCTTTACATTTTGGCAATGGAATGATAGTACTAGAGGGGAAGGGGGAAATTAGGAAAAACAGGTAAAGGGGTCAATTAAATACTGGTGAACAGAAACCAGGCTTTGGTAGCAATACTTCATAATATTGCATATACAATTGTCAAAACATAAAACTATAACACTTAAATTTATACAATGTTGTCAATAAATGTCACCTTAATTAAAGAAAATGTGATATAGATATATTAATAATATTCATTCACAAAAAGAAGAAAATTCTGCCTCTGTAACAATGAGGATGAACCTTGAGGACATTATACTAAGTGAACTACAAATACCATAGGCTCTCACTAACATATGAAATCTTTAAAAAATAAAAGAAAACAAACAAAACTTCATAAATACAAATACTGATGAGTGATTGTCAGAAGTGAGGGTAGAGGAGGCAAAAATGGTCACGGTAACTAGAAGGTACAATCTTCCATTTATAAAATATGTCGTGGGAAAATAATGTACAGTATAGTAACTACAGTTAATGATACATACTGCATTTTTGAGTTATAAAGGGAGTAAATTTTTCATGTTCTCACCACAAGAGCAAAATCTTTTAACTGTGTGGGAATGGATTTAAATTAATTCACTGTAAACATCATTTTCCATAATTCAACAATAGTGAATCATTATGTTGTACTGAAACTAATATAACGTATGTCATTTGTATGTCAATTCAAAAATAAGACTGCCATCAGGTCACCACTTCCTACTGTTGGCTACCTTTGCTGATCATCATACCCTTGCAATCATAGTGCAATGATAGAGTTACCATATTTTTTCAGGAGGGCTGTTCATCCACATCACACTGTGAATTTTATTTTATTTTTATAGATGAAAGCTTACTGGTAAGCAGTGTCTGGTATGTAGGAGGCATTCCACAGATATTTGTTGAATGAGTTCATGACAGTGTGTGCATGAGTGAATCAGAGAGCACCAATAGTTAAAATGAAGAAAGAATAGAATGTAATTGAAACTTTAGTAAGAAATAAAGATCTCTAGTAAAGGCAAAAATATGGTCAATATTGAAGCTAATAGTACTTAATTTTGGTTTATAACGTCACTTTGTATTTCAACATGAGCAAGGAGATTAAAGCATGTTAAGTTTATTATTCTGTGTTTAGATACGTAATGCTTTTGAAATGTAATTTTATGACCTCAATAATTTAAAATGGTTAGGAACAGAGCAGTCAAGAGGCAATTTTCATGTTATTGAAGCTAAGATAATAATTCAAATTAGTGTTATAACTTTGGGATGGTTGAAATGAAATCCCCATGGAACCACAAATAGATAGGATATGTAGAAAAGTAAAGAAGTAAGGCAAAATGTTTCACCATAAAAAATCAAATAAACATAAAATTGGACAGTAATGCAAGCAATGCAAACAAGTATTAAAACCTATAAAACACACAGGAAATAGCAAAATGACAGACATTTCCCCTTTATTAGTATTTATTTTAAATTCAATGGGTTAATTCTGATCAAATGGCAAAAAAGGTACACTGAACAAAAAAAACAACAAAAAACAAAAATGATACAACTATATGTAATCTACAAGAAATTTACTTCAGAACCAAAGTTGCAAATATGTTGACATGAAAGACTGAAAAGACACAGTCTGTGCAAATAATAATTGAGAGTAAATAGAGGAAGTTATACTGGTATCAGAGAAATTTTCTTACATCATGGTTACCAAAGTAAAAATAACATATAATTTTACATTATAATAATAAATGGTTCATACATCAGGAAAAAACTATGTTTATATAACAAATTAAAGCTTAGTAGGTTTTATGAAGCAAAAATGGACAGAAATGAAGAAGCATGTTTTACACTAAAAGTTGAAGACTTCAATAGTCTGCTTTAAATGGGATAGAATAAATAGTTTAGTAAGGACAATGAAAACTTAACATAACAATTCAATTAGTTTAAGAGAAGACACATAGAAGAATCTTCCCAATAACAAATACTGTATATTCTTCTGAAGTGTACATGGTACACTCTTCAGAACACAGAATATGCTAAATGACAAGGAAAGTCTTAGTTATTTCTAAAAAGATAGCTATCACACAAAGCATCTTCTCCAACCACAAAGGAATGAAGCCAGAAATCGAAACTGAAAGAAAACTGAAAAAAAATTCACAAATTTGTGAAAACTAAACAAAGACTTTAGAATAACAATGAATCAAAAAAGTCACAAGGGAAATTAGAATAGAATGTAGTGAATAAAAACAAAATACAGCACAACAAAACTTAAGGTAAATTACAAAGCAGTAGAAATTACAACATTAAATGCTCACATTTAAAAGAAAGACTTTAAATCTACAAACAGGCCCGGCACGGTGGCTCATGCTTGTAAGCTTCAGCCTATGAAGCGGCCCGGGCTAGGGATCGCGGTTTGAGTCCCGCCTGGAGCCCGTAGCGAGACCTAGTTTCAAAAAAATAGCTGGGCGTGGTGGCACGCGCCTGTAATCCCAGCTACCTGGGAAGCTGAGGCTAGGGATTGCTTGAGTCTGTGGTACCCCGGGCAACAAGAGCCTGCAGTTCCACGGGCAAAAATAGCAAGACCCAGTTTCCAAAAAAAAAAAAAAAAAAAAAAGAATAAATCTACAAACAAACTTTACAACTTAAGGAACAAGATAAAATCAAACCTAATTAAGCAGATGGAAGTAAATCAGAAAACAGCCAAAAAAGTAGAGAAAAATCAATGAAATCAAACCTTAATTCTATAAAAAGATTTTTAAAATGATAAACCTGTAGTTAGACTAAAAATAAATGTATAAAAGAACAAGGGAAATGGAAAATCACTATTAACAAATGTTTAGGAAAAATGTATAATTTCAAAGTATTTCTTCTAAGATATTTCCTAGTTACAAAGGGGAAACAAAATAGAAAATAGAGAAATCTGGAAAACAACATCTCAATCAACTGATCAGGGTTAACATAGACAGTAACAAGGTATAAGAACATCATTTATTCCCTGATAAGGTGCTCTGACAAGGACATGAGAATTCAAATCCCATGGCTTGGCATGTTTGACTTCAAAAAAATCATACTGTTAGGCATTAAACTATTCAGCATATTATCTTGTAAGAAACTGCTACATAGATTTGTTGGGGAAAGTTACAAATGAATGTAATACTCATTTGTGAAATACAAGGCTTTTTACAATGATAAGAGAAGATCCAAGTTAGGCTAAAACATAAAAGAAAAAATAGTAGAAATATGTTTTCCCCTGAGTTACAGCAATAAAAAAATAAGCTTCTACCCTTATTTCCCGCCACCCCTACCAAATATTTTCAAATGTCCCTAAGGAAAAAGAACTCCAGAAAAAGTTTATTGTAGAGGTCACTAGGTAGTAAGATGCAAAGATGGAATATGAATCTAAATCTGTATGACTCCACAGACAATATTGTTTCCAGTACCAGAGTGACTTTTGAAGGAATAATACTGAAGCAAATGAAGACAGGAAGAGCATCACTTCACATGTGAAGCAACACACTCCAGAGGAGAAAAGCTTAACTATACATAACTGAAAAGCTAAAGTAATGCATTAAGTGTAATGGTAGTATTGTCATTTGTTGAATTAAGCATGATATAAAGCCTCAACCAACTTGCATATTTATCGTATTTGTAAGTACATCTTATTTGTTGACTGAGAGAACTGGGATTCGACTCAAAGCTCTAAGAACTGACATTATTAAGATGTTAATTATTTGTATAAGCTAAATTAAATTATGGAGGGTGGAATTAAATTTCCTGCCCTGAAAGAATTTCGAAGGCTTTAATTTCTTTTCATATGTTCAAATCTCTTAAAATTTCCATTCGATCCAATGTCAAAAAAGTACAAAATCACCTGTACTATCCTAATTACTTTTATTTAATAACAAAAAGTAAGAAGTACAGAAAGTTTGGGAAAACTTTAAAAAACAATAGTAATATAATTATTGATGTAGGTCACCAATACGTAGTAATACAATCACACAAATACAAACAATGAATAAATATCTCCTTAAGGGAATAAAGTAGCTTCAATATAGAATACTGAGATGCTATGTTTTTGAAAGTTGTAATACTACAAATAAACATTAAAATACACATTACTGTAGTAGTGGCAAACAGTCAACACCTGTGTATTGAGAATTTCTATTCACTGCATGCATGAGTATATATGTGCACTCATGTGCTCAAAAAATTAGTACTCTATGGTAATCAGTTACCTTTGCAATAATAACTTCTTTCTTCAGAATCTTCATAGCATAGTATTTCCCACTTGCTTTTTCTCGAACCAAAATAACTTTCCCAAAAGTGCCTTTACCTAGTAGTTTCAAATAGTCAAAATCATTCATTGTCTGAAAAATAAAAAATACCAAATATTTGATGCAATTTATTTGCAAACATATTTGTAACACTGAATCAGAAGCAATTGCTATTTTTTAAGTTACCTAAATTGACAATCTCATGCAATGTTGGAAGCTAGGTATAATTTAAACTATCTCAAACACAGGAGAAAATTATTTAGAACCTAGAACTTCTTAGTCAAATTAGCAATCAAATGTAAGGACCATTACCTCCAGACACTGAGATAATAAAAAATGTCCCCCACAAACATTCCTAAAAACATATCTAAGGAGCAATATTTTGAAGGGAGCAATTTGAGAATACATTCCAGCAAAATAAAGATGGAACTCCAGAAAGAGAAAGGCATGTCTAAAAAAAGCTGAAAATAATTTGGAAGGGGAATGCAAAGAAATCCAAGAAAGCTCAGAATTGGGACCTCTACAACACAGAAGAGTAAATTAGGAAGCATTAAAAATGGTTTTAATTAATTTGCAACTAGCAGTTTCATTCCCAGTAAAACCGGGATTTTTCCAAGCAAACCTAATACTTCCTACCAAAAATCCTTTCCGTTTATTAAAATTTTTTACAAACTTCCAAAAATGTTTAGATTGTTTGTCTACTAATATCCTTCTTCCATTTTTGTGGACATGTCCAGTTATAAAAATCCTTTATTATTATTTTAATGGGGTTCTAAGTGAAAGGGGAGGAAACAAGGAATGCTCAGTTTAACATCCTGAATTTAAATTCAGTTTAAAGGGGCTCATGAATAAGGGATTAATGATTTAGGTTTTAACCTACAGACAATGAAAAGTTACTGAAGAATTTTGTTGCTTTTTAAAACAGAAGTTTCTTATGCTATTTACCTCAAGTTTCATCTTAAGCAACAAAAAAAAAAGAGAAAATTAAAATAATTAAGAAATTACTCAGTATAGATCAATTTAACTTCAAAAAGAAAGATAAACTACTAAATCAATTAAATCAAAAGCTGGCTCTTTGAAAAGACAAATAAAATTGATAAATCTCTAGTCAGATTGACTAGGAAAAGAAAGAAAAATTACCAATATCAGGAATGACAGATTCTACAGATAATTAAAAGAAGCAAAGGGAATTATTATAAATGGCTTCATAATAAATTCAACAAGTTATATAAATTGAAGCAATTTTTTGACTTTCAAATATCAAAACTCACTCAAAAAGAAATGAGATAACTAAGAGATAAGACATAACTGTATCAACTAAGGAGACTGATTTACAGTCAACAATATTTCAGGAAAGAAACTCCAGGACCAATGGTTGCACTGGTGAATTAAACATTTGAGCAAGAAATGATTCCCAACTATATAAAAAACTCATACAAAAAATTAAAGAGGAGAAAATACTTCCAAAATCACTCTATGAGGCCAAAACCAAATGAAAACTATAGGTCAACTGGCCGTATGTGGATATATGTAAAAAAATTCTTAAATACATTCATTTCCAAAATTATTAGCTGCTTTAATTTTTATAGTTTTTCCAAATGTCAACTTGTAATGTATTAATTATTAATTAACATTTCTAGCTCAAAAAGTGTAGAGAATAAAACATGCATTTACTAATTAAAAATCAACCATGGCACTAAATATACAAAACGAACTTAATAATGCAATTGTCATTTGCGCAAATAATGGTAACAGTAAGTAAGGAATAATGCAAACACTATGTCTCCAAAGATGGCTAATATTTAGGTTCAATAGTCTCCAAAGATGGTTACCACTAATTTCCCCCATTTCTATAAACATGTTGCCACACTTCCTATGAAAAAGACCTTATGTTGGCCTTGTATCCTATTTAAATAGAGAACAAATGATAAAATGTACTGTGCCAGTTCCAGATATAATCTTTAAATCTGACACCTTATGCTTTCTTCATAAAACATAAAGAAACATAAAGAATGGAGAGGTCATTCTTAAAAGTCAGTGTTCATGCTATATGGAACCCCAAGCTACCCGATTAAGATAGAAGCCATGCACAGAGGACCAAGAGGGGGAAACACTAAATGCAGAGGTATAACATGAAGAACCAAGAACCCAGACATATGAGAGGCCCATGGGCCAGCAAATATACCAGCTGAAAAGAACTACGTGAGACCATCCTCACTGTCCAGGGTAAATCATAAAGTTAGGAAAAATAATGTTATTGTTTTCAGACATTAACCTTAGATAGTTTGTATGTTCCATGGTAATAAAGAACTGAGCAATATATCCACACTGCCATTTTATTGTTCAAACTTTCAACCACCTCATTTTTATCTATAAGCATGGGGAAATAATTGCTATTATTAAATATCATATAAACTAATGCTGAATTCTTGCAGATAAGAATTACAAAATAATTGGTAAATCACTTTATTAAATTTTCAGCTGAAATTCTCAGAAAAGAATGCAAAGGTTTTAGGATATTTGGTTTAAAAAAATTCTATGTATTTTACAATGTAAAATTTATTTTACAAAATAAAGTCTGATGGGGCATTATAAAAAGAGCCAGGAGTTCTCAAGAAGTTCACCTTTTTGTCCACTTTCTCTGATGATGTTTCTCAAAGGAAGGAAATTTACCATTTTAGAAAGTTCAAAATTAAATGTCTTCCTTAATGATTTAGTATACTACTCTTTCACTTGGCATTCTGCATACTCCTGAGAGCGGAAGCAGAAGTAACTCTGGCACACTTTCTTCTTAGTCCTATCAACAATCAGGGACTGTTCAGTCACAGAAATAACATGATTCAACTACTTGGTTTAAAAGAACAGGTATTTTAGATTCACCTGAACAAAAAACAATCCACACCCATGTATTGTATAACTGGTTGACAGTTAATGCAAAGGGCAGTTTTTAGCATATTTTGTCCACACACTCAATTGTTTTGTAAAGAGGAATGAGCTATTGTATTTACCTTTCTTTTATGATGAGTTGTAGAAGCATCCATCTCTTCCTCCCCTATGTTATCAATTTGTGAAGTTGGACTACAATTCATTCTCTCCTCTTCTTGCCTCTGAAGTCTGTCTGCTACAGCCTGGATGGCTTCTGTCCATTCTTCCCTATAAAAACAAGTAAAATTTCCCATAAGTAGAGGATGAGAAGTCATTCAATTGTTTTCTTTCATATCTTATAGATATGAAATCAGTTTATTCCTGAATGATATACACACATATAAATAAAAATATTCATCCTTATTCCAAGATGAAATTAATCCTGAAAGCAATTTACATTATAGACCTAAAGTTTGTATTAGCATTTATTACTATTTGGAGGTTTATAAAAGACAAAATAAAGAACAGGATAATAAGAAATTGAAATAACATTATTAATAGTAGCTAAATTTTAATTGTCTGTACACTTATCTAAAAGTAAGCTAATTCCCAAAAGTTCACTGTATTTTGTAATGCTTTATTTAGTCATTTTAAGAAGAAACATTATCAATATCAAACTTCATTATTCAAGAGTTGGGCTATAAGATTATGGAGCATTTATTTTAATATAAATGTGAGAATCAGCTTTTTGGGCTCCTTAAGACAAAGTTTGTTAGACTTTTGAAAGGATTGGATTAAATCTATAAGTCAATTCAGCGAAACTTCCAACTGAAAAAATTAAAAATTCCAACCCATGAACATGGTGCAGATCTCAGTTTATTTAGATCTTTAATTTACAAATTCAGTGTTTTGCATTTTTCTGTGAAAAAAAAATCTTACCTTTAAATTAAATGTATTCCTAGGTATTCTTTCACACCATTTTATGTAATTTTTAAACTTCATTTTTAAAATTTCTTGTTACTATTTAGAAACAATTATTATGTTGAGCTAATACCTTTAATTCTTACTAATATATTAGTTCTGGCAGCTTCTATTTTTCCTACACATGCAACTATACTACCCACAAATAAGGGTAGTTATATTATTTCCTTTCTAATCTATGTGCTTTTTACTTTTTCTTGCCTTGTATTACACAATCGGCACTATATTGAATAATTGGTGAGGACAACTATTTCTTTGTTACAGGATTAGAGAATATTAAGCCTTTCATCTTAGAGTATTTTGCAAGTTGTAGGATTTCGTAGACCTTAAGTTGACTTAAGTTCCCCCTTCAATTCCTACTCAGTTCAGTGCTTTTGTTAACCAAGG
Source organism: Uropsilus gracilis (assembly GCA_004024945.1). Lineage (NCBI taxonomy): Eukaryota > Metazoa > Chordata > Mammalia > Eulipotyphla > Talpidae > Uropsilus > Uropsilus gracilis. Next base: position 1,520 of record PVHY01003347.1, on the reverse strand, counting down.
ATATTGACTTTTTTTTTTTTTTTGAGACTATATATATATATTCTCTTATTGCCTGGGGTACCACAGACTCAAGATAACCCCAGCCTTAGCTTCCCAGGTAGCTGGGATTATAGGCGCGCACCACCACACCCAGCTATTTTTTTTTGGAACTAGGTCTCGCTACAGGCCCCAAGCGGAATATGAACCGTGATCCCTAGCCCCGGCCGCTTCATAGGCTGAAGCTTACAGGCACAAACCACCGAGCCCGGCCTGGATATTGACTTGTCAGAAGCTTTTTCTGACATAATCATGTAGTTTTTCCTCCCCTATCATAGTAAAGTAATAAATTTTGTTGAATATCCATATGTTGATGCATCTTTAAATTCTTGAGATAAATTCTACTTGATCCTGATGCATTTTTAAAAATATTTGTTGAATTTAATTTACCAAATTATTGCTATTTATTTTGCATCTATATCCCCAAATACATTGGGTTATAGTTTACATTTCTTATGATAACTTTCTTTGGTTTTGTAATTAAGGGACCATTGCAAAATTGCCTAGATAATGAAATGAGGGAATGATTTAAAATGAGTGGAGGAATGATTTCTCTTCCAATATTTAAGAAGTAGATTATAAGGGATTAAAAATACAGTTTTTTCAAATGCTTGATATCAGTGAAGTCACCTGGATTTATGCCACTAAGTCAATTTAATTGACTCATAGGGGGCTGTTTAAACTTTCTAATTTGAATCAGTATTGATAACTAATTTCTTCTCCTTTTTTCTTTAACAATATTCCAATGCATTTTTCAATTGTATCTTTTTTTTTCAAATAATTAGCTTTGATTTATTGGTTATTTCCCATTTCATTGATGCCTGACCTTGATGGTTTCTTGCTTTCTTTTCGTTTTACACTTGATTTACTCTATTATTATATTTCCTTAATATGGAAACTTAGGCTATTGATTTGTGGACTTTTCAAATATAGTCATTAAAATCTATACACTTCCCTCTAAGCACTCAGTTAATTACATACATTAAATTTCGATACATTTTATGTTTATTATTATTCATTTACAGCTAGTATTTAATAGGTATTTTGAATTTTAATCCAATAATTTTTAAATAGATTTTTTTTTTTAGGACTCTGAAAGGGACTTGCTTATTTCACATATTTACAACCAAATTATAACAAAACAAAGTCAACAAACACTAAAAGAAAAACAGAAAGATAGCTCATATATCAGGTACAAAGATATTTAAGCAAGGGGTAGAAAAAATGCAATTAAATTTTGTTTGCATTGAAAGGGGACAGTGCAATCCACCAGAGAGAGGGGCAGCTGCTGTACAAGCCCCTTTGTTGTAGTCAATTCAGGTATACATGTCAAGACAATGGTATTCCAGATGAATCAATTGCCTCTCCAGCTGCCTCTTCAAGGTCTTCTCCATGTTCTCCTCCAGGCTAGACACACACACATCCCAGTGTGGACACACACACACACAGACTAGACATACACACACACACACACACACACACAC
>PVHY01003346.1:67111-109449 GCA_004024945.1 Uropsilus gracilis | reverse complement strand
ATGTAAAGTTAATCACCATCTCTACCCTCCTTTTTGAAAAATGTAAGAACTTCCTTCCAAATTCATCTATATATTTAGAATTTATTTTATTAGTTATTTCTAGCTGTATTTGGAATATTTTCAGATTTCTTGAGCCTCAGCCTTTATGATGCTGAGGAATGTTCCTTCTTTTCTCATTTTTAAGGTTTTGTTGTAAGTAGTTGCTGCATTTGCCAAATGCTTTCTATGTATTTTTGATTTTATCTTTTCTTTTGTGGATGGCATGAATTACACCGATTGATTGATGTATATTGGACTATCCTTGTATCTCTGGAATAAATCCCAGTTGGATATGATACATGACTATTTTAATGTATTGTTGAATTCAATTTGTTTAGATTTTTTTGAGCATTTTTGCAACTGTGAACACATTAAAGATATTGGTCTGTAGTTTCCTTTTTTGAGTGTGATGTTCTTTCTACTTTTTTATTAGAGTAATGTTGAACTCACACAGTATGTTCAAAAACATTCCCTTTTCCTCATTTTTTTGGAAGAACTTCAGGATATATACTAGTTCTTTGAAGGTTTGGCAAAACTAAATAGTATAGTCATCTAGTTCTGGGCTTTCGTTTTTCTGGTAACTTTTGATTACAATCTTAATTTCCTTACTTTCAGTTGGTCTATTGAAGTTTACTGTTTCTTCCAGATTCAGTTTTGTAAGATTGTATGCATCATGGAATTTGTCCATTTCTTCAAGGTTACCCTTATGGGGATAAATATATTAAGAATAGTACATTGTGATCCTCTGTATTCTGAAATAATTCTGGTATAATTTGACCTCTTTTTCTGATGTTATTTAGCAGAGTTTTCTCATGTATTTGCTTTGTGAGCCTAACTAGATTTTTTTTCTATTTTTTTTCTAAGAACTAATTTTTCATTCCATTTATCTTTTGAAGTATCTTTTAAATTTCTATTTCAATTGTCTCCACTCTAATTTTGTATTATTTCCTTCCTTCTAATATACTTAGCTTCTTTTGGTTTTACTAGTTTCTTAAAATATAAAGTCAGACTATCTACTTGAGAACTTTCTTCTATTTTGACATTGGCATATATTGTGTATAATTCCCTTTTTGTACTGCTTTCGCTGCATCCTAAAGATTCTGGTAACTCATGAATTCACTGTTGTTTTTCCAGGTATTTTGAAATTTATTCTCTGATTACCTCATTAATACGATAGCTATTCATCAGTGTGTTGTTTAGTTTTCATGCATTGGAGGTTTTTTCCTATTTCTTTTTGTGATTGATTTCTAATTTGATACCATTGTTATAGAAGATACTTGATATAATATCAATATTTATGAATTATTAATACTTATTTTATTCCCCAGTATGTAATTTATCCCTGAGAATGTTCCATATGTACCCGAGAAAAATGTGTAACCTGTCTTTTTGGTGTTCAGTATCCTGTAAATTCTACTAAGTCAGTGTGGTGTGATTCTTCACTTAGGCTGTCATTTCTTTGTTGATTTTCTGTCTAATTGATCTGTCCATTGATGTAAGTAGGGTGTTGAAGTATCATGCTACTACAGTTTTTATCAATATCTATTTTAGTTTGTTAGTAGGTTTTTATATATTTTGGTGCAGATATATTGATATATAGTGATAGATACTGATATGATAGATATTGATAGATAGTGATATATATTAATGAATATTAAGTCCTATATATGCTTCCTTAAGCATTATGTAATGGTCATTTCTGTCTCATGTTAATATTTTTATTACCTGATAATAAGTGGACTTACCTTTTAGTGTGTCATTTGATTTTACATTAATTTTCAACATTTTACTTGGAGCCTGTATTGATCTTCAGAACTCATATGCGTTTCTTGGAGGTAAGAAAAATTTTGATTTTTCTTTCTGTTGCAACCAATCTAGATGGCATTTTAAAAACATTACAATATTTAAAGTTAAAGTTACAAATTAGGAAAAATCTCCTTTTGAAGAGAATTCTTAATAACACTAAATGATAAGCTAGGATCTCATTTCACATGTGAAGGCAGGTAGGAAGAAAACATATATTTTTATCAAAACTAAATTCATCTGTCTTCTCAGACTTCTGAGCTATTACAATGATGCATGCTAAAATGATAACATTAACCAAGTACATATATGTGGTAACTTGTAATTAAAATTTTCGTAGTTATATGGCTGTTTCTCATACCTAGTTTGGAGATTTCCTCACCTGCATCTTTATTTCCCCCTGTATTTTAGTATCACATTATCAGGGAGGAGTTGCTAACGCAGTCCCCCCTACCACAAATTATGCAGTAGAGTTTCCCACATTTGGGGAAATCGCAGGGGTCAGCACATCCTGAGTGCAATGGATAAGCCTCTCCCTGGAAAAACCACCCTTGTGGTCATGGTAACACCCTTTCCAGGAAAGTATCATCTGCATTTAAAAGACTGAATAATGACCACCTGATATCTGGGAATTGGTCTAGTGTTATCATTTAGGCATTGCTGTACGCTGTTAAACAACCTCATAGAACAAGGACTCTGTGGTCACGAGAAAGCGAAGCAAGAAATAATATCATCCTGCATTTTTCCTAACAACAGATAAAACCAAAATCATCATGCATCACAAAAAAACCCAAACATTCATTCATCTCAGTGACTTTGAGTGACTATTGCTTCTTTACTAATTATAATTTTAAGCTTATTTTAATATTTAAAATTCAATCTAGGCCCCAAATTCTTCTTTTAGAAGTTCCTTCCAAAATCACTTAATTACGTTAAATGATTTAAGTGATTTAAGTCCTTTTGTAACATCCTCATATGAATATACTCTCAAATTCCCTATGGGGTGCATGTTTTATGTCAGTGATCAAAATACCCAACTTGCTCATCTGTAAGTGTCTTCCCAGTTGTCTTCATACAACCAGGAACTAGAGGGTCTTGATAATCCTATATACACACTGATTTGGGGAAAGTGAAGTGCTAAGCCACTTTGTAAATGAATGCCTGGTCATAGTTAAGCTATAAATGTCTTTATTTAGTTTATATAACCTGTAAAATAAACAACTGGCTTACTTATAGAAATAAATGACTTCAATTTGACTATCCAAAAATTTTTGAGGAAGTGCACTTAATAAACCACGTGAAGGATTTTTTATTTTTTTTTTTTGCAACCATCAGCCAGTATCTGGATACAGTGCCCCTTTTAAGTGTCTTTTGACAAATACAGTGCTGTCAATACTAGATGACACAGCCTGAAACAATTCAGATTGCCTTTCAATGGCTCCCTGTAGTCTTCAGAGTAAAGTCAAGTATAGATTTTTCTAGACAGAGAAGATGTTGTTCTAGCCTGGATTAATTTTCCCACCTTATTTCTTCCTTTTCACACACTGAAATCTACTGGGCAAACTAATTGCATTGGATTTCATATTCTGCCTGAGACATGAGAAATTATCTTTAAAATATACAAAGACTAGGCAGAAAGTGGGGCTGTCCCTCTCTGAATAAAAGTCTGTTCTAGCTTCTCCTATAGTTGAAAGTCAAATCATTTACTTGTGACAGTTTTAAGCTGAAATACGTTGATACGTTGACATCCTTCCACCAATGACATCACCACTCTACTACTACATTCACAGTCACGATTTCTAAGTTAAAGTGAAAAGAAAGTAGCTAAATTCTGACAGCAGATCCTTTGATTTATGAGTTCTAGGCATGTAGCTGCTTGTGGGAGACATGATTAGATCAAGATTGTGAGAATGATGAGGACTGAAGTTTTTTTTATTAATTCATCATTATTTATTATTATTTTTGAGTTTTCTTAGATTGCTATTCATTTTTCTACAGCATTTGATTTCTGCCCTAATGCTTAGTTGCTGCAATTCCCCACCACCCTAGCACCCATGATCCATTACTACAATCCCTTGTGGTCTTTCTTCCTCCTGTTTTGACCCCTCATCTTCCCCACTCCTCTCTGCTGTATGCCTCAGATTGTTTGCCTGTGAGTTTTAAGAATTGACATTGTAGATTAAATTGGGAACATGTCTTTGTCTAAAACTTGTGTTTAGAAATTTTTCTGAGGGTAATGATAAAATTCCTGTCTTTGTTTGCTCTTTGAGTCTTTAGTAAATATTTAAAGATTTTAAAGTATATTTCCCACTAATTTTGAGCACCTTGTTTGTGGGGATAGACCTTAAGACAAGAATTCTTATAGTTTTATGTGGGACACAGTAATTTTAATAAATATTTTTAATGTATGTGGTTTCCCTTTAGAATGCATGTCTAATTTTCTCATTGCACCAATAAAGAGACCCATTCCATAAATAATGAACAATATTGCCAGCACAGGGAGTTGGCTGCATTACTGCAACTTTTTTTATCTTGGAAAAACAGAATCTTTGTTTTTGGGGAAATGGAGGCAACGCTAACTACAGAAGGTATTCTGTTTGTTTCATCTTAAATCATCTTTATTTTTTTAGAGCAGTTTTAGTTTCACAGAAAAGTTAAGTGAAAAACAGATATTGCCTTGAATACACATGCCTAAACTTCCCTAATATTAACATCCTCTACCGGACTATCTTATTTGCTACAAATGAGAATCCTACATTGATTCATCATTATCACCCTAAATCATAGTTGCCATGTAGACAGAATCATATAGCTTTTTCAGATTGGTTTCCTTCATTTAGGAATATGCATTTTAGTGTACTTCATTTTATTTTTTTTTGATAACTCATTTCTTTAGCACTAAATGATATTTCAGAGTCTGAATGCACCATAGTTTATTAATCTATAAATCACCTACAGAAGGACATCTTGGTGGTTTTCAAATTTTACCAATTCCGAATAAAACGGCTATAAACATCTGTGTGCAGTGTTTTATGTATGTGGAGATATGTTTTAAGCAGCTTTTGGTCTCTGAAGAAATGTATGGTAAGGACTTGTTTAGTTTTATAAACAAACAAACCACCAAACTTTCTTGCAAAGTGACTGTACTGTCTTGCCTTCCCATTGCAGTAAGTAGGAGGTCCTGTCACCCTGCATCCACCTTCATGTTTGGTGTTGTTAAGAATCCAGATTATAGCCGTTGTGTTAGGGGTGTATTGGTATCCAGGAGATTTTAAAGAGCTCACTGCTAGTCTAATTAATATTGGGGCCTGAATCATATCTCTTAATTTCTAAATGATTTTGCTATGCCTTTACCATGTAGCCTGAATCCATTTGTTGAACTTTGAATCTTCACTGCAGCGATAAACTGATTTCTGTCCCTTGTCAGTGTCAGAACAGATATTTTGCATTTCAATCTTTGCACATTTAATTGGCTGAAACCCACAACTTCTCATCACTTTAAAATCATCTTTAGCCTCTGGAAAGTAACTTAGCAAAGTAAAATTAAATAAAGAAGTAAAATGTGTGAATACATGAGCTATGTGGTGTTGGAAAGAGCAGTATTTGTACTCAAAGTAGTGTCTTTCAAAATGAATTTAGCAGCAAACTATATCTTCAAAAGAAATGTAACCAAAATGCCAATGTGAAAACTAGATAAAATAGAGTGTTTTGTGTTGACAGTTTCAGAGTGGGCAGAGGGGGATGAGCACCTGGACTCCTTTCCAATGGAGCACCATATTTTTAACCTTACTGGCTCTAAGTAGTCCCTAAGACATCTACGTATATAAGAAAGTTCTTTTCTAAGGTAATATAGGCATACACACATATACAAATTCATATTAAAATAAAATATAGATTGCATAGCCCAATTAGACACTGTCTTTAATAAAGTATTTTAGAAACTTACTCATGTATTGCAGTATATTTTTATATATAAAATCTACACCAGTTACACCAGATAGAATAGAAAATAATTTAGTATTTCTGTTTCCATTGATAAATAATAAATATTACTGTTTAGACTTCCATGCTTCTTTAAGCAGTCACATAAAAAAAGTTATGTTTATATTTTAATCAGAGTAACATTACTTTAAATATACTGGATTGCTTATTAAGTCTCTTTATGAGACAGCAGAGAAAATAAATATCGGAACTTAAAATAATAACTTCTTTTGAATGTAAATAGAATTATCTTTCACTGGGTAAGTCTTTTGACTATTTCCAAATACCAAAGAAGGCATATAAAGAATGAAGAATGATTTCTATTGCAGTTATTCAAAGCAAAAGAACTGCAAATGCCAAATGTGGTTCTAAAGGAAAGGTTTCTAGTATAATATTATGATAAATAATTATAGTATCATTAGAATAAATGCATAATCTCTTTTACAATGATTACCTTAAAGAATTCTATGTTTCTATGAATGTCTAAATTGTGATATTCTGTCACAGTCCTTAATTGGGTTAAATTTTTGAGAGCCTTTTACACATCTGTCTTCTTTCTTAGACTCTGGATATTTCAAGACAGCTTTCTGAACTTACTCATCTTTGTATTTCCAAGTGCCTGGAAAAGAGACTGACACAAACAAGTTATTAATCATTGAGATAAAATGTAGAGTTGTGAAAAATTTAAATAATGAAATCTCTTTGGGAGATGTAGAGGACTGTGTAGTGGTAGATTATTTTTACTAAAAATAAAATCTATGAGCCGAATTGCAACAAAACAATAAAGAATTCAATAAAAGATATTGCTCAACTTTGTTATTTTAGTCTTTTCAAGTTTGAAAGGGTTGAGATATTAAAATGTTTTCTGTTGTGTGAGTGTCAGTAGAGGCTGACATTAATTCAGAACAACTGAAATGGCTGCAATTTGGTTGGACTCTTTAGGGATCATAATTGCATGGAGATGAATATCAACTTGCCATTTTATTATTTCTATTATTTTGGTAGTAGAAAAAACTAGATTTCAGACCTGATTTTTTTCTTAGTGTTTTCCCATGGATTTCTTTTCTTTATATCTCTGTGCTATAAAAGAGTTTATTGGTATTTTTCCGAGATTGAAGTTAATTTGATTACTACTCACCTTGAAGAGAATGTCTCTTCTATACCTTGTTGAGAGTGGGGCCTGTGTTTCATGCTCCATCTCACCCAGGCAGAGATAAGCTCCATATCCATCTGAACTGGCCTCAAGACTCATAGATAAAGCCAAGCTTTTCTAGCAAATATGGGAAATGTCTCATGATGCTACGAGTCTTCAGAATAACAGTTTTGATCTCTTAACCTCAGACTTTGTACTTCTATTCATATAATTCAGGTGTAGATGAGATGAATAGGATATAAAACATCAGCAACCACTCTGACTACCTTCATACTCTTGACTAAAATTGCCAGCCAGCTTCTAGTAAGGATGCTGAGCAATAGTAGTTCAGTATCTTGCCAAGGTATGCTGTCCTATTTGATAAACCCCTTTCTGTTTTTTATTCTCCCCTTTTGTCCTTGAAAAGGGATTGTTTTCAAGGATGACTCTAGCTGATTATCCAGAGGTGTCAAGTATGATTAATATCCTACCTCACATCATACATCATCTGTTTTCCCCTTTGGAACCCTGAGAACAATGTCCTTTTCTGCTCCTTGCTGCCACAACAAATAAGATCCCCTGTATTGTATTTACAGAAAGACATATTTCCTGATGTCTGTGCCCTGTACAGGTTAGCAGATTGGATGGCAGTACTTAGGATAGTCATAAATCTGATGCCAGATTATCTGGCTGGGGTGTTGCCACCAGTCAGACTCACGGAACTGCTATAACTGACTGTTCGAGAAGTGACAACCCGAAATAGTATGAATGTTCTTCTTGTCCCTCCCACCCTCATCTCAGTGGTTAACAAAAGGGAATCCTGAAAGTCTGAGCCTCACTGTGAGAACTGATATCTGTCATCTTTTCCTACACATGCTGAGTTTAAAACCTCTGGATGTCATAAAACAGTGTGCACGGGGTTGAGCATCAGGAGACCCAGACTCCAGAACTGCCCTTAGCCTCCTCCAGATTTACATGGAATCAGATTGAAATTGGGTGCAAAAGGGGCCGACCAACCAACCAACAAGCCACAGGTAAAAAAGTGGCACTTTTAAAATACGGCTTCTGGTCCCCTCAGGTTCGTACCACCAGGGCATAGCAGTTGCCAGTCAAATGCAATTTAACAACAGGGTTTTATTTAAAGGAAAATTAACAGGAAAAATAAAAAGTCCTTAAAGCCACAAGTGGCCAGTTATCTTACCCCAGTTACTATTTTTAGCCACAAAGTTCCCAAAGACACATGTCCATTGTGGTGGTCCTTTACTGCTCCAAACCCAAGACAGGCACTCTGTAAAAACCAATCTTTCTCCAGCTACTACTCTGCTTCTTCTCGCTCCATCATTTCAAAGTGCTCTGCTTCTCCAAGGTTCTTCAGATTTCTTTAACAAATGCTGATGTAAATATCAACTTTCCAGATCCCTGGCTATCTCCAGGCACCAGCTTTCTAATCCACCTTGCTGTGGTGACATACTCTCCACACCAGTCACTCTTCTACCAGCCACCATGGCTCCTTGCCACCACCAGCTCACTCTTCCAGGGGGCTTCTGCCCAGCCTGGTCACTTGAGCTATTCTTTACCAGCCTGCCATCTCATATCACTCCTCTCCCCAAAAGTCTCTCTTAGTCTCTGTTCCTCTCTTTTTATACATATATATGTATGTGTGTGTGTGTGTGTGTGTGTGTGTGTGTATATATTCTCCCTTCTTGAAAAGCAGAGGGTCCAATTCCCCTCTATACACCCTCTTGTTTCACATTCCCTTCCCCACCTAGATTCGCAAGAAAGTTAAATGAGGAAGAACTCTTATCCTGTTTAGGCCAGCTTTTACCTCTGTATTTTTCAGATACAGCTAATGGCACTGCCTAAATTTATGAACAAATACACTGCCTGTGTTGGGTCACAGCTTCAAGATGAGAAGACTGAATTTCAGTTTCTTCATCTAGAAGCGGAGTTAAAAACATGTTCCTTGCCATTTGTGAGGATTGACTCGCCTATCATACATGAAAGTGCTTTGTAATCTGCCAAGTGCTGTAAGAATACAAGGAGTTTGTGTCTTCTGCCCTGCATTGGCAATTTAGGTCATACTTCCTTCTTGGTCTCAGTTTCAAAGAATGTAAGTTCATGTGGTTGCTTCTGCTGTCCTGCTAACCTGTCTAGACCTGTCCTGTTGCATTTCTCTCATCTCTGGTGTTGGCCTAACTCCTGGGTCTGGACAGACAGCTCCCTATTCCTGTTTGGTTTCTGACCTTATCCCCAACTCTCAGCCTTCCTCACTCTCTGCTGTGTTCATGGCCTCCATCCTGTGTTCTCATGTTCCAGTTCACCAACAGGACCCTTCCCTTTCTCAGTTGTCTATTGTTTTACATGAAAAAAATGTTTCAAGTACTTTGTCAAGTAGGTTAAATGGACTCTCTCTCTGCTTAATCTTTATTTCAGGTGAGCCTTAATGCTGCATGTGGTAGAGCTTAGGAAACTAGATTTTTCTGTCTTCCCACATGAGAGTCTGTAAATTTTAAGTAAGGACCTATGGATTGAATGGAACATAAAGTAATTGAAAGCTCAATATAGCCTGAAACTAAGCTGCCTTAGCAAAAACCTAAATTTGGAAGTGGGCCTGAGAGAAAAAAGAGTGAATAGGAAAAACTTTATTTAAAGGCTTCATTTTCGTGTGTGTGCTTTTTTTAATTTTTAGTTTTGATACAATATTAGGATAGCCTAGACTTTATTATGGGTGATATAAATAGAAAAGTACCATGGCATTTCCATGTAGACCAGGAGGAGTGTGACAGAAGTAAACAGAAATGTGAATGAACCAGGAAAAGAGAAAAAGGAGAAATAGAAACAAAGTAAATAAATAGTGGAAACAAAAGTTGACAGGTAGACTTCTTAGCAATTACTAAAGTAGGAGTTAAACTTAAGATTTCAACTGAGGAAGGAAATGTTCAAAATAAATTAGGCTTAGATAGGTTTACTCATGGAATTTCTGGGGCACAGCTCAACTTCCACCTGCTACAACTTAGTGATAGGCTAACTCCTGACCTGTCAGGAATCTGGCTCAAGAGTCTAAGTGGAATCTATCTATTTTTTTATAAGAAAACATTTTAAACATTCCAATATATCATTGTATTATATATCAAAGAATTCTGCAAATTGATAAATGATTTTTTTAATCTTTTCATCTTGCTTTTACTTTGACACTAACATTTTCATAGCACTTTGAAAGACTAGTTTCAATGTTAGAAAAGTTGGACTTGTTAAAACTTAGTCATATGGGGAAAAAGCAATTCTTGTACATACCAACCTATTTCCTCTGTCCACCCTACCTTTCTTACTCTCGAAGGGACTTTATACAGACATGTGTGGTTGCTCCATCCTGTATGTTCATGCTCTAGCAAACCACCATCCTTTTCCTTATGTTGAGCTTTAGGGAATACATCATCTGTACTTAGCAATACAGCCGAGGGAAACTACAGTGCAGCTGGAGGTGGTTTGGGCAGGAGTTTTGAAGTTCCAGATACATACACCATTGTCCATTGTCCTTGCTGGCTTCTCCCTGTGGTGGGCACCCTGCCACACCAGTGGAGTCTTGTTAGTGTCTCAGGCAGCCACTTTCGGCCAGGCACTAAGTGCATACTCCAAGTGAAAGAGCTTAAAATGTCTTATTTTCGTTTTATTAGATCTCACAAAAGATTTAAAGAGTATTTGGTCCCCCTCTGCCGCCCCCAGGCCAACAAAGCTAAAGTCCCCAATGGGGACATATGGGATTAAATCCCATTATTGGCTCAGATAACACTTCAGCTGCTTTTCTATTTGTCTTTCCTCATTGGTAAGATGGGAGTAGCTCCCTCTCCTAGGGACATTTAAAAAAGATAAATGTTGAGTTTCCGAGAATCTGAAGGCATATAACCTGAGCTGATGAATGTGAGGAAATAACACTAACGTCTTTTCTCCACTCCCAGCAAGTTCTTTCCTTGGGGTCTAGGAATTCTACATGTCTCCCAAAGGAAAACCCAGCAACACTTCGGAGTCAGGAGGCTAGTGCCACCTGTCACGTTCTTCCTCCCATGACTTCAATACCCAGGGCTTATTTCCCCCTAATGCACTTTCAATCTCTATGTGTTTTTCCACTCAGATGGGCCCTAGCAGACCAGGTAGCTTTGCAGAAGGACTGTAGAGAGCACAGTTAGCTCCCTGACTTCTCTTAGTGCAAAGACAAGGGTAACCAATGCCCCAGCTCAAGGCTGGGAACGTCTGACTCAGGTCCCAGTAATCATCTCTCCTTAATGGCAGAGAAAAGCATGTCTCCTTCTTGGGAAGAAGAAGGAAAATCACAGATGTGAAAGTGATGAGAGGAGAAAATGATTGGGTTCATTTGAGAGGATGAGCCAAGTTTTCCTGCCTTCCGCATTTGATCCTCCTGAGTTTATCCCTTCCCTGAAAATAAGCACCCTGGGCAATTAAAAATGCTGTGCTCTCCAGTGCTCTCACACTGATTTGGTCTTTATAGGAGGAAATTAGTTCTGAGACAACAGTCAACAGCCTGTCCTTTGAGGTGGCTCAGGGAATATAAACCTCACAGTCACTTAGACTCTTTCTGCTGACTAACTTCCTTTGAATGGTGGGCTTTGCCCATTGTCTTTGTTTCTTGAACATGCCAAAAGTAAGTGGGACTACGACAAGGAGGGCTGACCACAGTCCATGACGGTGTAGTCAGTCATCACTTCCACAGAGGTAGAAATACAAATAAAGGGCTGAAGTGTTAATGTTTTTCCCCTTATGAGGGTTACAATTAGAGGCATCTTTCAAATAACCATGTATTTTCCTCAAATCACTAAAACAAAAGGCAAACCAAAACAAACCAATAACTACCAAGAGGGGAAATTTTCCCTTCAGCTAAGGCACTATTTGCTGAATTGCAGCCCAGGAGCGATTTTTATAGCCATGTTATAAATGGCTGAAAAATCAGGAGGTTTTGATGGAAATGCAGGCCGACTTCTAACTGTATTGATGCTTGTGAGTGCTGCTATGATAAAAACGCCCTCCTTCCTCTGTGCGACTCCCAGAGCTCTTTAATTCTTGTAAATAATGTGCTGGCCTCTTGAACTGAGGCTGGTCACTGAAGCAGCCAGGGGGATATGATTAAGGAATAAAATCCCCATTTTGGGTCAGGAAGCATGACAGTTGGTTTGATTTCTGACCACTCAGTTGGAACAAAAACAGGAACAAAACCAAAAACAACCCACAAACTTTTAATGACACAATTATCTCTGACTAGCTGTGAAATGGTTAATTGCCTCTTCTTCCCTCCAGCTCCCAAATGAGGATAACTGAGAATAAGAACAAGGCTGTCACTGACCTCTGTGCATCCTCTCCGCAAAATGCCTTGCTGTGGAAAATAGTAGTGCCCTTCAACCCCTGAGTGATTTTTTTTTTCTTTCTGATTCACTGTATCAGGAATGAAAGATATTCAATGCTGCTAAGTGTTCTGGCAATGGATTATGGTACAGATTTGGAATTGTTGTATCTTAGTCAACTATTTGATTACTACAAATTAAGCAGAGATATTTACCCAAGGAATATTATGTCTGAGGCACATGATTCTAACCTCCCACATATGAAACCAAGGTCTCTTCTTATGGAGAACTCATAAAAATTTGAAGTTTTTGTCATTGCTTTCAATCACAGATTGCTTTCAAATTTAGTCCATGCACATTTATCACTCTTCACCTTCCCTCTCCAAAAGCATATGTTCCAATCTATTAACTTCTTTGCACATCAAAGCCACAAAAAAGAGGTCAAATAATATAGTTTGGCACATTTTCCATTTTGTCACTTACCATCAAGATTTTATAGGTAGAAAAAAAGTTGACAACTGCCCTTGAAAACATGAGAATATGGAAATTTCCTGCCTTGACAGGTTTCTTTTTTCCTTCTCGAAGTCTCACAAATCAGGCAGTCTCTGTATTATATGAAATGTAAAGTTTAGTTGGATGACTTTTCATAAACTTCATTTTTAACACATTTTTCTTCTCTTGTATTTCTATAATATATGCAAAATGCCAGGCTCCTCAGAAGAACTTTACAGGTCATTTTCCTTCCATAATAGTCGAATCAGCAGCAAATGCACTTCATGGTTTAAATGCAGTGACAGAAGTAGTCTGACAGCAGAAATATGTACTGGATAGTAACTTCCACAAAAGCCTTGAGATTTTCACATGAGTAGAGATTACGGCTTTAAAAATTGCTTTAAAAAAAAAAAGATCAGCTCTGTGTAAATATGGACGAGGAGCATTTATTGGCTCTGTATTATCAAGTGTCCTTCACCTAGTGACATTATTGATTTTCCACCATTGTCTTTATATGTATTGGTCCAAGAGGACAGAACTATAATAGCTGTCTCCCTCAACAATTAATTTTGATCTATTCCATGTGATGAGTCTTACAGAAGCCCTTGAAAGAGTGGCTTTCAGGTCATTGTGTGTGCCTGTGAGCACTCTCTCTTCACATTTTTTTCAAACCAAAAATTAGGTCACTTAGTCAGATGAAGGATTTTTTTCCTTTATATGTGAACCTCCTGATATGAAAAGATTTATGCAAGTAAACCATAAAAGTGTTTCTAATTTTTTAATAAAGGAGTTATTTTTTGAGAAATGTGAATGAAATTGTAGTATTGTGAAAAATTTGAGAGGTTTATTTTCTTTCTGTTCTCTCATTGGTAGTGACATGATCAATTAAAATTCTATACCTCTTAATATTGAAAACTCCCATATTGTTTTTTCTAATTGAATTAACAAGCAATAAATACTAGAAAATGTCCTATCATAGTTCTTTTTAATTATTTTTTCAGTTAAGATTAGTACATAAAGATATTACTGGATGGGTGTTTTAGTTATTTTTTTTTATTTGTCTCTGTACCAGAGCAGTCACTATCATGAATTTGGTGTTTTGATACCCAACCCCTTTAAAAAATACTTATGTGTCCATATATCCCACAAACATACATAATTGTGATTTTAAAAACCTTATGTGATTGTTTCAACATTCCTCCCATTAAATGGCTAATTGTCCTTATGTTTGAATGTAGGCTGACTTTAGCAACTGTGAGAAACCAATAAGAATATTATGGAGGGGACACTTTTTCATCCAAGTTGAAGGCATTAAGTGGGATATAATTTCTACCTGACATTCTCTCTAGGGGGACACACACTTGGTAAGCTGAGTTGACGTGTTGATGTCACCACACAGAACTAGAGCATCCTCCTGAAGAGACCATATGGGGCTAGACAGATAGCTGATGAATCCCAGCTCACCCAACCACAAGTTGGCAGAAAGGAAAGTGAATAAGCTTTTGGATGAGTTTGACCTCCAAGCCCATGAACCACCCCTCAGGTGAGTGTTGAGTGGAGTAAAAATGAGATGTACCCACCAAGTCCCATCCAGCTGGCACATGACAAGCTGTAATGGTCAGTCTGGCAGCCATTAAAATACCATAAACTGACTTATACACAAGAATTTATTTTTCAGTCAGAGATCAGGAAGCCTATAGGTCTGGGTTTAGCTGACAGATCTCTCTGGCTTGCTGACAGCTTTCTTCTTGTTGTGCCTCATATAGCCCATAATGAATGAGATCTTGGGCTTCTATCATTTTGGAACCCTACCCTTAAGACCTTGATTACTTCCTCACCTAAATACAGTCACACTGGCTATTTGGAATCAACATACAATCTTTAGGAGAATACAATTCAGCTAGTGAATATTGCTAATTTTGGCCATTTAAATTCTGGGATAGTTCTATAGCAATTAAGTAATGAGGTCACATAAAAGACCATGTTATTCTACTTTTTTGTATTTTAAATATATACATAAATACTATTGTAGTTAATTATCTGCAATTTTCTCTTGGTCTCAACAGACTTTTGAGATATATCCATGCTACCATATTACTCATTAATTGATGCGTCTTAGTCTGTCATGGAATAATACAATATTTTATGTATAAATTCTATCTATTGTGAACATTTGTTTCTAGTTTTGTTGAAATTATAAATAATGCCATAATAAACATATAATAAATATATATTTTCCCATGAGAAAGTTTTTAAGCTGTATTCACTGGGTCTTAGGCTTCGTATACCTTAAAAATTCCCAGGATGTTATAATTGATCATAAACTCCCCTTCATATTCATTTTATTAAACCCACTAATAGTGTGTTGAGACTTGTGCATCTCTACATACTTACCAATACTTGACAGTTTTAGATATTTGAAGTGCTGCCAAAATGATAGCATTAACAAATCTCACTTAAATATATCTACTTGCTTTATAGTTTATAAGGTTGAATGTCATGAAAACGGATTGTTGCTATTTGGACATCCTTTTCTTTGTTGTCATCTCTGTTGGGTTTTGGTCCTTTCTTATTCATTTTAGCTCTTTTTATATATGGTGAGCATTAACATTAACATTTTCCTGTTTTATATCTGTTATGAAATCGTTTGCTATCTACCTCATCATTAAATAGATGTCATTAGAAAAATCTTAATAATTTCATTTAATCACATATATTTATTTGTATAAATAATGTATGAATATATATGTGTGTATACATATATATATATATATATATATATATTGCAAACAAATTGTGAGTTTTTGTCCTTTGTAAGATATTATTCCCTGATATGTAAGGATATTCTTGGAAATCTGAAGTGAAAGAATGGCATAGTATTCTCAGTATTTTTAGAGCTATGTTTTCAATGAATTCACAATTTCCACTTACTCGTAAAACAAGTCAGATTATCTGTTTCTCATATTTTCTGAAGACTTGATGAGGCCTTGTAGAGATTGAGAAAATGAGAGAAGAGTAGCTGGAAAGTGGAACTGAATCTTATAAAACACTCAGTTGTGTTTCTGAAAAATCCATGCAGTTTGGTTTAGCCAGCAAATGAGTTTTATCTTAATGCTGTCTTTGAGGTGGCATGAAGTTAAAAGTCCTCTTAAAAAAGTATTTTGAAACACGTGTTATATAATGTTGACCAGCCCATTGATAGTAATGTTACCATTATTACTGATTGTGAAGTTCATTAGTAAGCTCATTATAAGTAAAAATCCTGAGAGTGGTATGTGGAAAATTATGGATGGGAGTAAGAGGAAAGAGTGGGAAACTTGTAAGAAACGGAATCTGATCTATCTTTCTATTTGAATCATGAAGGATATTTTACCTTTCAGCTAAGATGTTGTGTTTCATTCATGTTCATGTTTTAGGTTAATGTGTATACCTATGTTATGGAAATCACATGCCAGACTGCCTGTGCTACTGCTTGTGCTACTGCTACTGCACTACCTGCTTTTTCACTGAATTTTAGCAAAAAATTGAAAAATGGGTCCTTCATAGTCAGAAGAGGAATGAGGGCAAAATTGTAAAATGACTCCACTTTTTTTTTTTTTTTCTCATTGCTGTTGTTCCCATGCCTTATGTGAGAGCATATCACTTAAGGCCAAAGCTATAATAACCCTGGGGCAAGATGGGAGAGAGGAGATACTGACTTCAGACTGTGGCTTCATCTTGTTTTAGGAGATTCTGATGCAGTTGATGGCAGGCATGCTGTTCTCCTGTCAGCACTTTTCAGCATTTATAGATACCTCAGGGCCTGAGCTGTGTGCATGCTTGTCTATCACAAAACTTGAAGTTTGTTCTGGAGTTGCTTTTGTGGTGTTGTGGAAGGCACACTAGAATGCAAATGCAAAGACCTAGACTTTATCTCCCCCACTTACTGCTAACTAGCTTTGTATCTTTTATATAAGTGGTCACACTTGACATATCTATTTCAAGGAACTGTTACTAAGTCACATCATAATTACTACATTATATGCTGTTTCCTTTTTTTAGATTATGATTTTCTCAAAAAGAGAGACCTCTACCTTTCTGACCCTCTATTTAAAACAGAGAGTGTGTCTGGAAGAAATAGCTGTTGAGATGGCAACATACCATTTTTGGGTCTTTGTGCCCTCTAGAGTTGGGACATTAAAACCTAGTGATTCTTTTATGATTCCATAACACTTGGTGTGGATAGCATTCAATCAAAAGCAGCTAAAGTGCTATGCCTCTGTCCACTTCTGAATGCTAAGAGAATACCCCTCTCATGTGACAAGATGACACACAAGAACGTGATACTGAGTCAATTTAGAGGTGACTCCTTGTACAAATATGTATACATGTTGTGGCTAGTGTGAGGAAAGTTTCACATGGTAAAAACTGGCATAGAAAGTGTTTCATACAGTAAAAACAGAGGAAACGGTAGTTCATTTAATTTCCAAATTACATAAAAATGTATATTAATAAATTATACATTTTATGGGCTCAATTATATACCAAAGCAGATGAAAATCTACACATAAATACTGAACCTTTTATAAGTAATTTTCCCAGCCATGAGTATAATCCCTAATGGAAGGAAGCCAGTATTCCAGTGCAAACTATTGGGCACAGGAAGAAATTTATAGATGTTACTGAACCTGCATGCAGTTTCTAGAACATGATCTGGATCTTACTAGGCTCACCTAAGGAAGTTTTCTGATTTTCTGGTGAGAAGGAATTGGTGTTAATTCCAGACTGAGCCTTAGTTATTCGGATTGTACATGATTGCATTCACAAACACACACATGCACAGACTACAGTATCTGTGCTTCAGATAACTATTTTAGCCAGTTGGTTGCTATTTATTCCCTAGTATGAACTCAGTTCAGTTTTTGTCACCTAAAAATTAAAATAAAGATTATAATTTCAATAACATTTCAGAACATATGCCACATGTTTCACTCGGTTACTCAGTTTCCTTTGGTGGAACTGTGCATGGGGAATAGGATTTCATATATTCCAGTAAATACTTGCAATGTCTTTTCCATGTTCCAATAAATTAAATAAGGCAAAGTTATAGAACAAGGTTGAAATGGAAAGCTCAGCAATGGGGAAAAAATGAAATTCTCATTGAAGAAAATGTCATATATGATGAGTTGCCAATGACATTATTGCAGTACAGAGGTGCAACCTAACCTGAAAAACAGGTGCAATGAGAATGGATATATTTCACAAATCACAGGTAGAAAATGAAATTTGAAAATAGCCATAGTGAGGATATTCTTAGTGTTGGTGTCAAGCTCTGGGTTTTTATATGTATGGTGTATGTAACCCAAA
Source organism: Uropsilus gracilis (assembly GCA_004024945.1). NCBI lineage: Eukaryota > Metazoa > Chordata > Mammalia > Eulipotyphla > Talpidae > Uropsilus > Uropsilus gracilis. The sequence goes on along the minus strand of PVHY01003346.1, from coordinate 91,305 downwards.
TTCTGATCTTCAGAGAGAGTGACATCATTGTTGAATACTTTTCTTTGCTAGTCCTAACAAATGGGCTATATCTTCAAATATTGACTTTTTCTTTTTTATTAAGTGGTAAAGAAATTGAGATTGTAACAGGTACTTCGATATTTGAAGAGAGGGATAAATTTTTTCTTTAACTTGCTTGACCTAGAAATCAATTCAAACTCTGCATCTATGAAAAACTCATCATTGCCTTTTGACCTAGAACAAACCTAAAACCTAAAACAAATCATCAGCACAGATATTTATGTTCATGTCCAAGTTTTAATTTCCACAAGTCACCATTGAGTGTCTACTACTAGTATCTTTAATGATGGAAGGTGATACAGTCCTTTACAGTTAATGCAGTAATGGACATCCTGAGGAATTTTCTCTCTATATATAGCAGACAATGAAATTAATTTAATTTATTCCTAAAATGACCATTTGATCTTAATTTAAAGCTAAACTTTTCAGGTAATGAATGTCTAATAGTAATTGTTGTATGCCTATGTGTGTAACAAATCACAAAAACATTAAATTCAGTTGTCACTCTGATCTCTTTTGAAGTCTTCCAAAATTATGATTAAAATGAAAAAATTATTAAAGTGAAAGTTGACAATTCAGCCATGAAAACGAACATTTCCTTCACAAGATTGGCATATGTAAGGAATTTCCTAGAGATCCAATCTTGAGGTTTCATTATGCATGAGGTTAACATTTAATATCTGAAGTCTGCAGGGTCTTCCTAATCAGAATAAGAATGCAAAAGTTATATCTGTGTTGAAGAATAAGAAAAGAAATTTATTTTTAGAAAATGGAAGAGACCAACTGAGTGAAAAGTCACTCTTGAAATGTTCAGTTGTCCAGGCTACTTCCTAGAAGTGTGTGCCGGCAGTCTTTTCAGGATTTTCCTTGTCATTCCTTTTAATAGGAAGGCGGAAAGTTCATCTGGTATTGTCTTCTAGTTCCTTCTCTCCCCAGTCAAATGATATTCTTTCTGAAGTCACATTATGTTTATATTTACTGATTATTTCACACAGTTTCTAACCTGGAGCCAGTCTCATCTTAATTTGACACAGTTTTTCAATTGTTTGAATATGATATTGAGTGTCCTGAGGACAGACTTGCCCATGACAAGATAAGTGCTTCGCACAGAATAGGTACCATATTATTGCTGAATGAACAAAACAGACAGCTAGAAGAACAAGAAACACATATCCTAACTGTGTGTGTGTGTGTGTGTATATATATATATATATATATATATATATATATATATATATATATATATATGTGTGTGTGTGTGTGTGTGTGTGTGTGTGTGTAGAGGAGGCATACTTACTGAGGGCTATTCTCACCCAAACCAGGTAGTGCATTTCACAATAGACTTAACTTATTTTAACTTCTTAAAGGCTGACCTGAATTAGGCATGGAAGAAATGGAGTCTAATTCTGTGCTATGCAGTCTAACAAACTTTTTAGGGATTCATGAAAGGACAGGTATAGAATAGTGTTCTTAGTGAGTTATTGGACAAAAGAAGAAAGATCTTTGAAAACTCTTTTGGAATATCCTAATTGAAAATTTATACGTCTAGGAATCCATTAGTTATTCAGTAGCCACATGTAGGATTAGGGTCTACAGGAAACAAACTCAAAAATGAATATGTGCTTGTAGAAGTTTATTGGGAACATTTTTATGATCAGTAATTGTGGGTGAGTGAAAGAACAGGACTGGTAAGAGAGAGAACTGAACTGAGATGCAGTCTTAAAGAAGGTTACATCCACTCTCCAGTGGAGATTTTGGAGCTGGGATAGTGCTTCTCATTTATGCTACCTTGAAAGAAGGAGGCTGTAATTGAGAGTAGGCTGCACCATGGAAGGCAGGAATGCTTTCTTTAGTTTACAACTCTTAGAATGTGATTCAGCTGGGGATGACTGGGGACCATAATTTCCAAGGGAACAGTGTTAAGGTTCTGAAGGGGTAAAATGTGGTCCATCAAAGTATTCATTGCATATCCCTTCCTTTATTTTATTCCACCAATGAAAATAAAACCCTCAGCCTCATTATAGAGAAGTTAAGATTTCTTCAGACTAGACAAGGTAGAGTAGCCAGACTGCTGAGATATAGACATAGGAAGATAAGCTTAAGAGTTTCAAGGAAGATGTCTCAGTGAGCTTGGGCTGCCATAACAAAATACCATAGTCAAGGTGACTCAAACAACAGACATTAATTTTCTTACAATTCTGTAGTTCCAAGGTCAAAGTTTGGCCCAGTTCTTTTCCTGATGAGAAGTCTCCTTTTGGCTTTCAGTGGGCCTCTTTCACTATGTCCTCATGTAATGGGGAGAGAACTGTTGTATTCTGATGACTAAGGATACTAATTCTGATAGATCAGGGCTCCAGCATCTGACTTCATTTATCCTCAATTACTTTGGCTCTGTCACCAAATACATCCAAATCCAGGATTAGAGTTTCAACATAGGGATTTTAAGGGAAGATAAACAGTCCATAAAAGGAGAAATAGCATTCTTGTGGCTACATGAGAGCAAATATTATATATCAGACACCTAGCGGTAACAACTATTCTCACTGGGAAACTGCATAGACAATGGGAATAAGTTAGAGCTCTGTGGTCTCCTGGGGGTTTGGGGATACCCTATATCAGGAAAAGAGGAATTAAATGGTTAAAGCAGAAAGATTAATTACAGAACTTAATAACTATACCCCTCAAATCTCTTTGGGAATTGACTCAGAAGAGTGGTTAAGACTATCTGAAGAAATAGCACTTATAATGTTGGATGAATAACCAAAAGGTTTGGGTATGTATAGAAATAGTATTGCTCTTGAAAACTAATTTCTTGTAATGTTTTGGAATTTTTATCAGAAACTATTTTCTTTGGAGATTCATGTTTTCTGTTTTGTAAGGAAAATCTGCTCACAAAATTCAGAGCTTCTGGTTGAAGAAAGGTTATAGCTGAACATTTCCTTTAAAGATAACTATCTTATAAGACAGCATAGATTGGTCTTTTTTTCCCCTCTAGATGATACTTTTTCTCCTTCAACAAAAGTAATTTGTGTTTATTGTAGAAAGTTTTCTGTAATCTCACCACCCAGAGATATTAACATTTTGTTTGGTCTTTCTCCTCGTTGTGTATAATTAAAAAAAATAAACTTATTATTCTGTGTGTATAAGATTTATATTTCAGTTTTTTCTATTTTAAAAATATACTACAATAGCACCATATTAAACAGCTGCAAGTATTGTTTTAAACAGATTTACCATGGTTTACTCAATCAGTCCCCTACTTAATGGATATTTGTTTTGTGTTGTTTTTTCAATTTTAAATTGTTATGCAAAGTACTTTGGTGAGCAATCTTAGGATGTATTTTTACACACATTCTTAGTTATTTCTTTATGATATAGTCATAAAAATAAGTTCTAGGTCAAAAGGCAAGCAAAAGTGGATGTTTTTTATTACCAAGTATCTATGTAGAAAATATTATAACAGTTTGTTCTTCCAATAACAACACAGTACTCTCTAGCATAATTTTGAATACCAGTATTACAGGTAAAAAATGGCATATCATTGTTTTAATAATTTCTTTGATTATTAATGAAGTTTCACATTTTAAAATGCATCTACCCTGTCCAGTTATAACAGGGTGCTCCTATTTTGTAATTGACTAGTAAACATCATGCATGTATTACCTTTATTCTATCACCTACATTATAAGTACTGGCATGCTTTGTCTTTGGTCTTAGTCATAATTTAGATTTTGTTTCATTTTCAGGGTTTTGGATTTTAATTCACAGAGGTCATACCCACACATATATATGCACTCACAGTTTTAAAATTTTCATTTTTTTTTCTTAGATTGTTGTATACTCCATTGTTCCCCCACCACTATTTACATCACCCTTGAATTATGACCATATTCTCTTGTACTCATCTCACCCCTGGTTTTGCACTCCCTCTTTCCCCTTCCTTTGTTTACTGCAGCACTATTTATGATAGCCATGATATGGAAACAACTCAAATGCCCCCCCCACATTTTTTAAAATATGCATTTGTTACATATATTTATATGCAAGCATGTATGCTTAGGAAATTTTCCTCCAGTTCAAATTTCTGATATATCACATTCAAAATAGAAACAGTGTAGTTTATATAACATATTTCTTGGTACTCACAGTGATAGTTTGTAAGGGGATAGACAAGCATTTCAGTGTGCATATTTAGATGATCATCTTGAAATAACAATCAGGGTTCAACAGAGAACTTTAAATATTTGAATCTTTCTCTGTTTGATCAGAAGAGGTAAACTGAATTAGATATCATTAGGAAAAGATGCTTAAGTTACCTTTTTTAGTTACCTTGTTTATTGCCCAGATTGCCCCCTGCTCATATCAATGCTCATTGGCCTATGATGCAGGTTGGAGCTAGACTTGGCAAGAGGGCAGAAGGGGGAGGCAGATGATCTGAGGGTCTACTGGCCCAGTAGCCAGCTTAGCCTGGGAAATTATAACTCTTCCTCATTTAGTCATTTTTCAAGGTTCAATGTAAGACTTGTATGAAATGTTAATATTTTCTTATTATACATCCAATTTAATTCTTTCCATATAAATTTCTGATAGTTTTTCTATCTAGTCTTATGTAGTCAATATAGAACTTAAAAATATTTTTTAGCTTTGTTTAGAAGGTTTTAAGCTTTCTGATATAACTTATTCATTACCCATACTATAACTATCTGAAATATATACCAATTTTTTATTGAAAATGGAGACTCAGTATGAAATAAAACACATCATGACTAGTGCCATGTACTTAATATGGTTGGACTTCAAGGAACTGTTTTATTTAAAAACAGATCAAATTCATGAAATATATCTTTACATACACATAAACATATATATATACGCATATACATATACATTCATTGAATATTGCTTAAGCTCAAGTAGTCACAAAGAGATTCTGTACTCGTCAGAAGAACTCATTTGAATCTTGACTCTAGCACTTACCAGCTCTGTGTGCATGAACCTTAGATTCTGAAACTAAGAAAAAGTTTTAATTTTCTAAACTTAGTTTCTGAAAAATGAAAATATTATATTACTATCTTCAAAAAGTTGAATTAAGGCATGAATGCCAATTCAGTCTGAGTTTCCCTGAAGTGTATCAGAAGGAGGTGGTAGTTCTTTAGACAGAACTTTAAGGTTTAATTTGAATTCCCTCTAACTCAAGCAATAGTTGTTGGGGTATAAGAAGTCACAACATGTATATCATAATTCGACAAGAAGATACCCACCAATTCAGCTATTACAATAGCTGTTTTGTTTTAGGAATTATTTCACAGTTGTGTTGTTTTCTTTCCAACCCACACTGTACATTTTATTAAATCCGGAAGGAGTGAATTTGTGGCACATCTGGCAAAATGAAAGAGGCCAAATTTTAATTCTTTATGCCGGTCCTCCCTATGATTCTTTCTGGAGGGTGCAGCAATTGTGGCTTTTGACTCAACAATGCACCAAGTGTACCATGGTTGTAGGTGACTCTTAAGCAACTGTCATTTCTAATACCCAAAGTGGACAGAGGCACATCTATAATATGTATTTGGGGTGAAATCCTCTCTTACTGGCCCTATGACAAGCGTTGACTCCAATGTTCCATTCTCCTATTATATGGGTAATCTTTCATTAACATCTGCAGGCCTTGTGGCAGGAAAACAGAATGTTAAGGATGAGATTCTCCAAGTACATCTGAGAGATTTTTTTTTTTTTTTTGCTTGTAATTTGTGAAGTTTTTGTGATACTTTTTGGGTTCCTCCTGGATAAAGAAGCTTCTATAAGCCTCACTTATTATGATAATAACTGCTGGCAGATTAAAGTTACACATGTGCAGGGGGAGGACAATATATTCCCTTTGTGTCCACATAAACTTCCATTTATCTATACAAATATCTTTGAAAAGAGCAAGGCTGAAATGTCTTCCTTCCAGCTAGGGTGCTGTTCTGTTGTTGCAGCACAGTAAATTGGGTCACCGTCCAGCTTTGCATCCAGCATCTGCTCTGCCACATAATGGAGAAATGAGTGCTTCTATAGTGACGATGGCAGCGTGTGGAAAACCTGGGCCCAAGATCACTGTGGACAGCTAATAAGGAGTCCAGGAGAGCCGATCACTCAGATTGCTGCCTTTGTTGCTCTTGTCTGGGAGGAAAGACATTACTAAAAGGAAAATTGTTCTTTTAACTCCTACTTTTGAACTCTTTCCGTGCTCTCTGAAGAGAACAATTTTAAAAGGTTAGGTTTTGCCAGTATATGCCAATCTGGAGAAGGAAATGTCTCTAATGCACAGGAATACTGGAGTCATTGATTTTTTTTTTCCAGGGACTAAATGTGGAAGTCCAATACTGATTAAAAAGAAGTTGGTGGTTGGATAAATAGGGTCATGGGAATAACAAAATGAGAGTTAGGCATAAATTTGGAGTTCAGATCTTAAGTCACTCTACCTTGCTGTGTAACCTGGCCTCAGTTTGCTTCTCTGTGCAATAAAATGTTAGTGTGCAGAGACTGACTTGGAAATGATGACAACTTTCTGGAAGTCACTTTACACCCAAATATAAAAGCCAAAGTATTGATGTTAACTTCCACTCATGTGGGCTATATGAGAAAAAAAATAGGCCTTTAATACTGATTAAGTCATTGTATTTTGAGATCTCTTTGTTAAAACTTCCTTTTCCCCAGTTATGTTTTATTTTCAGTATCATGTTTAAGTTGATTTTATCTCTTCTTTACCATTTCCTTCTCTCATATTAGAAGGCATGTGGGAGGCTACCACTTTGCTAATGGTGAGAGTTAGGGCTATTGTTATTTTTATATTTTTCTGTTTTCATTATCATAAATTCATCAGACAACAAGATCTTTTAATTCCAGACTGTATCTGAGATTTGTTCCTCCTAATGAGTATTCTATCTTTTAGTATCAGGTTTATTTAATCTATTTAGGCAAACTAGTTTACCTTACACAAAACCAAAACTGCGTGTCAACATTCTAAAATGTAGTAAAAAGACTCCAAGGGCCTATTGGACTTGTGTGTTATGAGAAGAATACTGAAGGTGTATTTAGGCATGAAAATAAGACCAATTGGCCTTTGCACAGCCCTATTTTCTTCATTTTGTTCCACTTCATAGTTGAATATAAACCCAGATTAGAGATCTGCATTTTTAGAAAATGTAACTCTGGCACAATCTCAAGACAGATGGACCTTTTCTAAGGAGTTGATGCCCTGCAGAGTGAGTAGGCATACATAGTAGGAAGTTTAACATCAACCATAGCAAGAAAATGGTGGGAAGACAACAATCTTTGGGGACATGGATTTTTTAACCATTTTTTTTTTTGTCATTTGATCAATTGTCTTCAAATGGGGTGAAAATTTGTAGACTTATTATTTTATATTATTTGTTAAACCTACTTCCTAGATTAAACCAGATCTAATCTAACCTCACTTTCCTCTTCTCTCTCTCTCTTTTTCTCTCTCTCTCTCACACACACAGAGTTCATTTTCTTGGTAAAATGATAAAAAAGTTAGCCACTCACCTTGCTCTTTCTACAGAAGTTGAAACTGGGCTCCATTGCTAGGTGTTTAAGATGAAATCAACTGAATCAGACAACTGAGCTCTTTTGGCATCCTGGAGACTAAAAGCATATTATTAGTAGCATGTTCTGCTCAGCATTTCAGCAAATATCAAGTAAATTAGTGACAGTAATAAATTGCCCATATAAAGGATATAGTGAAAACAAAATAATGGGTTTTTAAAAATGATTTCATCACCAATATGTAGACTTTTAGAGGAAAAAAATCTTAAAATATTTTCTCATAGAATTCCATCTTTTCCCCCCTATTCTTTTTATTTTTGTACCTCAAAAAGTTATGGTATTCTCTTTCTCAAAAACAAAATACCATGGGTTATTTTTATAGAGGGGTTCATACCCTAGGATAAGATTGTCAGAAAATTCCCATCCAAGTCTTCATTCTATTAAGAGGCTTTAAAATAATATTGAAACTAACACTAGAATCTAGTGAGTCAAAGAATACGTATTATCAATCAATTTACAAACATGACTAAACATCACAAAATATCAAAATTTGGTCATTTGTTCTATGTTGCTACTATAAAATCATAACTCCCAAATTGTTCCATTTAAATAATTGACAGTGGAAATAAACCTTGGTCATGACATGCTGCTTTCTTGACAAATTTGCTTGAGCTCTTTTCACCTGTGTAAAAACTGTTCCAAATGTTGAAATAATGATGGAAGTAACTCATTTGAATTACTAGGGTCATGTGAAGCAAGAACATTCTCACTTGGCAGCTCTGCCAACTCTGAAAATTATCACACATCACAACTTACTGAATTGGAAAAATAAAGTAATGGGCTGGGGAACTCTAGGAATGACTAGCATGGAAACAACCTATGTGAAGAGTAAATCTCAGATTAATAAAACTTGCTGTGATCTAATAGAAAATCCTCTGGTTTGAAAAGGATTAAGAGAACTGAGGTTGGTATAAATTAATCTAACTTATATAATTTGATCATCAGTAAACTTTGACTCACCGCTGCACTCTACAATAATAATGTTATTGAAAAATTTAATAAAAATACAAATTTTTAATTTTAGTGATACTACATGACACAAACTCAATAGGATTAGGAGCTTTATACTTAACTACCTGCTGTACCTAGGTAGATAGTAAAATAACTGAACAAAAGGCGTAAGACTACAGGCATGTGGTGATTGGTTCTGGGATCAGGAAGACTGAAGAATCCATGTGCCTGTCCCACACTCACCAGTGCTTGCCATGTGGGGGTCTGTATTGGATGAATCTGTTTTCCAGTTTTCAAGAGAAATGGGAAATCTAGGTCTTTATGAAAATAGCCCATTTTTTAAATATTGGCAAGAAGTTTGAAACACTGTGAATGCTAACTAGCTGTAGATACTGATTTTAATTCGACCCACAATTTTCAACACTCTGAATTGGATAGTTTTAGTGAAACATTCATTTAATCATGGTAATACTTTCTAATCACTTGTTTTTCATTGGGTGAAAGTTTCTTCATGATTATCTCCATGCTAACCTACTATGGGTGTGTATGTATGAAACAGTCGTTTGAAAAGAGTGATTTTGATACAGATTTTTGTAACTCTCATATATCTTATATTTGGGAAGAACAGGGTACTATGTAAATTCTTTGATTACCTTTAGTAGGTGGGTATAGCAACTCAGAATTTTCCATATGTGAAAAAATTTATCCATTACGAAAAAGTAAAATTTCAGCAAAAGCAGTTGAATTGCTCACTTAGGAAATGAAAAAGAAACACACATCCATAATATAAACATAAAATAACTGATGTATATAAAACAATGACTAGAAATACATTTGAAGTAATAATAACTTGGAAGCTAAATGTCATCTCTTATAAAGTATGACCCAGGGAGGTTAGGGTATAGGAAGAGGTCAGAAAATGACTTTATTTTAGTATCTATACTGCAATGCTTGAGAGTTTATGAAGCACTTGTACCATGTAACTAATCCATTTGATAACTAATCCAGTATGTTTTTCAAGTAGGCTCAACTAAGACACAATACCACTTCAAGGAGGTATAAAAAATAACAGAGAGTTTTATTCAAGTAAGAGAAAGAAAAGATACAAGAAAGGACTCACTGAAGAAACAAGAACTCTGGAGCCAAAGCTCCAAGAGTTCAGTTCCAGTCCTACCATTTACCAGGTCTGGGGAAGTTATACTCTCTGAGCCTAAATTTCCCAGTGTGTTAAATTGAAAATATAAGATGACCCCTTGGGCATGAGCTGATGGTTGTATAATGATCTGATATTATTTTTAATATTTTAACGAGGAAAACTCTGTGAAGGAACAAAGAGGGAGAAAAATTATAATTATTACTATGGTCTATGTGCATGGTCCTCATTTTAAGCACTTTATAGATTGACCTACTTATTGCTCAGAAAGAATTTATATGTTGAACATAATTACCTTCAATCCATATTCTCCATTAAATCTGTAAAGTACACACTCATATACATGGTTTCTGAAAGCTTGTGGTTGAATGGATACTGTACTACATGCTCTGGTCACCACTGCTCCATCATCTGGATTGTGGACCTGACCAGAATTGCCTGCATGTGCTTCCCAAACTGTACATGTGTCTTCTTGAAATCAGGTATGACCCCTTACATTGATGGGACCATGGATATGAATACAAATGGATATCTGTATCCCTTGGTGTAAATATGAAAATATCTACTGTAAGGTAACACTCTTAAAGTATGTTTGATCTTTATTATTATTTGATAAATACATTACTGTAATAATCTGGAAGTTCAAATTCAAATTTCCAGTTTTCAAAATCATTAGAATTTTACGCAAAACTTGAAATTACAACCTCATTTGCTTGCCCTTACACCACATATAGAGAACAAACATTTAACCCATCTCTTTGAACTTTCTTCATTCTGCTTGTCTAGGAAATTTTCAAGCCTTGTACCTGGAGCATGATTTAGGAAGGGGAGTGTGTTCTCTAAATGGCATGTCACCTTTGCTCCATTGAGGGAAGTAGGGAAATAAAAGTACCAAAATGTGGGCTCTAGATCATGAGCCCAAATTATTATGTCTGTGTGAGAAGGAGATATTAATAGTGGTTGTAGTATTTAGATATATAGAATGGTAAATTGTTGGCAAGCAATGACATGATTATTATTTCTATGAAAAATAAGTTGGAAACCTCAGAGTTTCTTTACTATTTTAAGTGTGGGCAAAATACATTAAATTTTCAAAGACAAAGAAAGAATTTCCTGTATTCACCTTGATTATAAAATGTTAAGTTCTGGGGCCGGGCACGGTGGCTCGTGCTTGTAAGCTTCAGCCTATGAAGCGGTCGGGGCTTAGGGATCGCGGTTCGAGTCCCCCCTGGGGCCTGTAGCGAGACCTAGTTCCAAAAAATCGCTGGGCGTGGTGGCGCGCACCTGTCATCCCAGCTACCTGGGAAGCTGAGGCTGAGGATTGCTTGAGTCTGTGGTACCCCGGGCAATGAAAGCTTGCGGTTCCACCGGCAAAAATAGCAAGACCTAGCCTCAAATTAAATAAATAAATAAATAAATAAATAAATAAATAAATAAATAAATAAACAAACAAACAAATAAATAAATAAATACATAAATACATAAATACATAAATTAAAAATTAAAATGTTAAGTTCTTTATCAAGTTCAGAAATTGAAAATTAGCTGGTTATTGATGCCAGAAAATCAGTAAGAAATTCCTCTATGAACTCAGCCCAAGAAACTTCTGTGCAATAGTTTAAGAAACAAAGCTGAATTTATCTTCATTTATTTAAAATAAAATGGGGGAAAATATTTAAGGTAAATTTTCAAAATATATTTTATGCTTGAACCTAAGCTTTATTTAACTTGACCAACTTCTAGTCCCAAATTTTTGGTGAAACAAAATTCTGTTATTGGACCTGACATATGGAGGTGGGTAGATTGGAAAGGTTGGAGTGAAAGACAAGGTATACCCTTTGCAAAGATAGTCACTTATTCAGTATGCTTTATTATTAAAAATGAAATAAATATTAAGCCATCCATGTGTGTAGCACTCAGTAAAATACTTTTGAATAAACTGAATATTGACTATACTAGGATTTTGTTTTAACTATGAATTAGTTTTCAAAGGAATAATGAAAATCGTAAATGATTGTTTATTTAATGTTTCTCCTGGCTTGGAGGCATCCATTGAGATATATAGTATACCTCAATATACAAGATAAAGTTTTATGTTGTAGTATCCTGTGACTCAATGATTTACTCTAGTACTAATCTCAAAGGAAACATTCTTAGTTTTGACTGAATGGAAGCCTTACAACTTTCTTTAATTATAGCATTTTTATTTTTCTATATTTGAAAACTATATGAGTGGTCTTAAGATACCTAGGAGAAGTAAATTAACTCAAACTGACTTTAAGAGAGTTGTTTAAATTATAATAAGATTAAAGACCCCAAAGAAACAAAATATTACGAAGAGAAAGTTAAGAGGTATGCATGGGGTCCATTAAAAAGAAAGAGAAAGGAGCATAGTTCTCTCGTCCTGAGGTGGCAGGTATCCTGGAAACCCCTATAGCCTTCAGAAGAGTTGGTTATGTTGCTGGAGTGAGGGTCCTTCCTCTAGCTCAGCCACCATTGGTTTTTACTCATGCACAACATGTTGTAATGAAGCAGGGGACAAAATCAAGGATTATCTTGCTCCTTCAATTAATTATCTCCATTGAGTTTTAAAAATGACTTTATTAAGTATGAGTCAATAATTTTAGGGGAGATTATAACAAATGTAATAATCCCTTTCTTTCCTTTGACTTCCAAGGAAGACCCCTTGACTGTGATGGCACCTGGAAGTGGTCTGCTCACTCTTTGTTGTCTGCAAGGTTTGTAGATCTGATACCTTCTAAGTCATCAAGCAGTTTTACCGCTGAATCATGTCACTGCTTGTCTAACACACTGATCTGGTTAGTCTCTCATCTGAGGTCTATGGTTTCATAGCACTGCCACATGTGTATGTCAAACTTTTGTGTGCATATGAATTATCACGATATTTTATTAAAATTCTTTTAGGTCTGAATTGATTAAGATGGGGACTTGGGTTGTGTGCTTCTGACAATTAATGGTGCTGATGAACTCAGTGCCATATTTGAGGAACAGGCTAGGAAATAGTTATTACCTGACTAAAATGCTCATATTGAAGTTCTGAAATTAAGTCATAGGAAAATGATCATGGAAACATAGTCTTTGTTTATGATAAATAAAGGCAGAATTGATGAGAAGGAGAACAACATTCTACACAAAACCAGCTTAATCATAGTGGCAAAAACCAAGAGGCATATTCTGTGATGTATGCAAAGTGTTATCTCTGGAAGTCTAAACTTGGGTTTGAGAGCAAGGAAAGCAGAGCCAGCAAGAATCCTATTGCCCATCAGACTATTTTGGAGTCAGGCAGTAGAAAGGGGAATTCAGATCATGATTTTGCAACCAGGCAAGGAAGAATTAAGAACAAAATTAGGTGCTATGACATTTGCTGTGTGGCATCTATATTAGTTTTTCTTTTATCCTGGGGACATTTTACAGAGATGACCAGGTTCCTTACTTCTTGTTAGGGTAGATACTATTACACTACAATTGAAACACACCACAAGCTAAACATATTCTTGCTTTCATACTTTTTATAAAATAAAACACTGACTTAAGAGGCAGGTTGTAAAGGTTGTACAGGTTGTACATCTTGTTTGTGCCACTTTCAAGGTGGGAAACCTTGCCCACATTTCCTAAACTTCTTGTGCTCCAATAACATCTTTTGTAAAATCAGCATAATACTGGCCTCTTCACAAAGGGATTATATGAAGGGTCAATGAGATATAATTGACTCATGTGCATAAAATAATGCTAGACCCTGGGTAGGTTGGTTATCATTGTTGTTGTTATTGTTGTTTCCATCATCTTGATTCAAAAGCACACAGAGCATTATGCTTCCATAAACAATCTGACAAGCAAGGACAGATAAAATGAAGAGCAACTTGAAAATGATTTCTGATAGTCGTGTTAATTATATCATGGAGGAAACTATTCCCAGAGAAGCAATTGCTTGTTTGATTGGTTCTTAAGTTAATATACTGTTTGTTTTTTCAGTTCAGCAATTGAATGACTATAGTGAGTTAGAATAAGTTAGATGGCAGTGTCTGAAATAGGATTTTTGCTTCTGCAGTTACAGTGGGTGGGTGGGGGGGCAGTTAGACTGCTACTTTCTCCAAAGTTCTCAGTAGCATCCATAGCATCACAATGGCAGAAATTGTAGCTCTTTTTGCTGATTTCTGTTAGGTGGATCTTTCCATTACTTTGTTTTAATGTTTCACTTAACAACAGTGTGGGGACAACACCCTGCATGAAATGGTTCCTTCTCAGTTTGGGAGGATGTATAGAAGACTCAAGTACATTCTAGTGACAGAACAACCTTGCTCCTTTGCGGTTCTCTTTTTGTCTCTGAACTGCTCCATCTAGACTGCTGTCAGAGCATGCCCAGAACCAGAGAAATGCTGTCCTTGTATGCTGTGCCAGAAAGAAAAATCTGAGATGAGAGATATGAATGTCCTGATACTTATTTATTGGGAGCTATATACTTTTAATTCTAGCTTTAAATTCTACAGCTAGAAATGCAGTTTGTGGGGGAAGGGACAGGTGAATTTCCAAAAGTGATCTCTGAAGGTTGGCTTTAAGAATCCCCAAAGATGCAGCTAAAAAGGGGGACCTTTTAAATAAACCAAGTGCCCACAATGGCTTTATTACCACACTGCTACTTCACACTGTAGATTACACCAAGGCCTAGAGACTAATTTCAGCAACAGCTACAATTTACTAGCTATAGTGGGCCTCAGATGAATAGTTTCTTGTAAAATCAGTGGCAGCTTTATCCTAGCAGAGCACAAATAAATCAGCTCTTATTATTCCACATTCATTTAATCCTGGGACATTAGTCAGTGAGACCTTTCTGCAGCCTAATAAACAGCAGCAGCAGCAGTTTTTCTTTATGAGAGTAGTTGTTCATCCTAAATTAGAGGCAGCATTAGGCGGAGGCAGAAACTTTTGCTAGATGATTTAAAGATATATAATATGAGACCATAATAGTGTATGAAAACTGTACCCATGTGTATAAATATAGCAGGGCCATAATTTTGCTGTACGCAGATTACTTTAGAACATGTAGCTTATTTTGTCTCTTTCTTGAGTTTCCTTTGTTGCAGGTGATGTTCTTATCCTGTCTCTCTTGACGCAAGTCAAGTGTCCTTCTATCTCACTTGGGAACTGGGCAGGTATTGAAGTTGCCTCTTTCTGTTTCTATTTACTTAGAAGGAAGCTAACTCATTTCCAGTCTGGTAGAGGATGGCACAGTGAGGTATGTCTGCATTTCAGTTATTTTAGTTTGCTCACTATTTTGGTTTGCTGTGCTATTGCTCTAATCAATATCATAACACAAACTCAGAACTCTTTTTATATTGGTGAAGCTCAGGTTGCAGGTTTTCTGCTGTTGAGGTCACTATGAAATCAGGTCGAAAGAAGCAGAAGCCATCAGCCAACAAGTCACGGGAAAAAAACTTCTTAAAAAACAGCTTCTGCCTCCCAGGTTCCCTCACCCCTGCATAGCAGTTACCACTCAAATGTAGTTCAACAACAGGATTTTATTTACAAGGAAATTAACCAGGAAAATAAAAAGTCCTCACAGCCACAAGTGGCCAATTATCTTAGCCAGTCACCATTTTCAGTCCCCAAAGTCCCAAAGACAGATGTCGATGATGGTGCCCTTTTCCCCTCCAAACATGAGGCAGGCACTGCCAAGTCCAATCTTTCTCAGGCATCTTCTCTTTGCTTCTTATCCAGTGTTTCATGCTGCTCTGCTTCTCCAAGCCTTTTAAATATTTTCCACAATTGCTGACGCACAAATCAGATTTCCAAATCCCTGGCCTTCTCCAGTTACCAGCTCACTATGCCACCTTGCTGTGGTGCCACAGTCTCTGCACCGGCTACTCTTCTGCAGCTCACTCTTCCAGGGGGCTTAATCTGGCCAGATCACATGAACCTGTTCTCTCAGTCTGCCGTGCTTTTATCTCCACCCTCTCTTCCCACTTTCTTTCATGGTTCTCTCAGATCCTGCCCACCAGGGCATTTTGACACCTATTCAGTTTTCAACAGCATCACTACCCTGTATCAACTATGGATGTGAGGACTCTGAACTATGGCATAGTTAGATAGTTTCAAGTAAGCCTTTAACACATACAAATTGGCTTTACGTTTTGAGTGTGCATTTCTAAATTTCTGAATGGAGAATATGTTACTGTTTATTCATAGCATACACATGTAAATGGCGCTAATCCCATGTAGAATGTCCTTTTATACCTCCATCAAGAAAAAGGACATCAGCAAGTGATCATCTTTGAAAACATATAGTAGTTGGGATCATGAGCTCTTTCCTTGCAAGTAGAGAACTGAAAATGAGTCTGTTCACACCTATATGGTGTGCAAATCACTTACTATATTGATCGGATCTATATACTAACACATTGCTCTTCACAGGTCAGCATGCATTAATGGAATACCCACTATGTATGCCCCATTCTGGAATTTTATGTATATCTGCTTGTTTGAAATGCATTTCTTATGATGGAGAAAGAAGAAAAGCAGTCTGAGCCACTGGATCCTGGAAACAAAACAATGGAATTAACATAAAATAATGAGGTTAATTTTCCATTATATGGCTGTAAAACACAGGTATCATACCTAGTTGTCAAGTATTTGGCTAATAAGTTTTAGCTTATTCACTTAATGATACTGATACACTGATACAATTCTCTACCTTGGAAACTACAAAGATAGTAGTCAAGAGCTGAGAAATACTACATACTAAATGTTAGGAGTTTCAGATAGATCATCCTCAAACTCATTTTTTTTTTTTTACTTAAAGTGATACTCTTAGTCTCAGTGCAATATATATGTAGTCAGAACAGTGTCTCCCCACAAGAATATATCTATAATGATGATCCTTCCTCTCAAGAAGAATTACATTGGTTTGTAGGAAAAAAAATCACAGAATTTAAGCAGAAATCAGGGTTGACATTCATAGATCCTGATTTTTCTACAGTAAGCTGCCCTTGTGTGTGTAAGGAGTTCCTTTCCTATTTGAATCCCTCATTCTAAGAGTGGTTAATTCCAGTTCTTTTTTGCACAATACCTACTGCTGATTCTTAGGGAGGAACAGTTGATCCAAAGAAGACTTCTAAACATAAAGCTGTAAGAGCAACTGGGCAAATGACATCAAGTGGTTAGTGCTTTATCCTCCTGTGACAAGACAACATGTTGTTAAACAACAATTTTAGAAGTAGATGATCAGATTTTTTAGCACAACAGATATCCTGTCCTTCTTTTATAGTGTCTTCTAATCCTAACATAACACTCAGCATTGTACACTGACTTGTTCATTGATTTAATGACATATGTTGGAAGAAAATGTGAAAAGAATTAAATAGGAAGTCACCTATCCTAAAAGATGCTGCACATTATCTAAGACTAGTTTCTTCTGCCTTTTTTGCACTGTTCTATATATATCAACTTATTTATACCCTTATAATAAAAACTTACCTAAACTAAAACATTAAATACCTGTTGCTAGTTTTTCATTTTTATCACAAAGTGAGGAGGAATTGGATAATTCTAATGAAAGATTAGGTTCTGCAGACATTTAACAGTAAAGATAGGATAAGCAAACTACATATTGGTCATATAATCATGACACAGCTTGCTGTTGACTCTTTTCCTTTCCTGCCCTGGATGAAAAGTTAGTAGTCTTGTGACTTTTCTCTTAGACTATTGAAAATTTAGTCCATATAATAATTAAAGTTCTAAACTTGCTTTAAAGCTACAGTTTTCACAACCCCAGCAAGGTCTTCTTTATGTCTCTACCCTTCTTTCTATAATTTGTTTCCTGTGGTTTCTGATCCCTATGAGGTCTGAGTGACAGAAAGTAGGAGACTTAAGGGATGACAGAAAATTCATACTTGAGTGATGCTCTCAGCCAGTTAAGTATTCTTTGCACTGTGAGGGAATTAAAAACTTTTTTTTTCTCATGGTTACTTTCATGAGTGGAATGGGGAATAGGCTTCTCCCAGTTGCTAGGGTATGTTTTCACTAACTGCTCTTTTATTTTCTCTGATTGTTTGCTCCTTCCATAAGAGCTGAGAAGTGCTTTGACTTCCATCTCCTGAAACTCCTCCTATGCAGTCCTCTCTGTATCAAACCTTAAAGAAGCCAACACCGTGTTGTTTCAGGCCTGGCCTACATCTGGTCCATGAGAAAGTCTCATTTATTATTGCTGTGGTTTTGCCTCTAATAAGCTCGAAAACCAGGCTGCTCCAATAATTCAGTATGTTCTTATCAAGTTCACTTGTCACAGCACCAATCTCTCTCTCTTGATACATGATTCTGGTAATTTTTAAACCTTCATTATGCGTGAGGAGTTTAAAGGATTATCCAATAGGTCCAAGTCAGTGTTCTATGCAAGATGCTCGTGCTCCTGAAACTCCTGTTGGCAAATGCTATTATTTTCGCACGTTGGATTAAATGGAGACAAGATAAAGTGCTCAACATTCTAGTTTATTGAATTGCACATTTTGAATAATAAATTTACTGAAATGGCTGTGCTTTTTCCTCAGTTTTCTTAGAATTTAGTCCTCACTGGATACTTTATAGTTAGCTTTGAATTTGCATGTCTGTTATGCTTTGGATGAAAACAATGAGATGTAGGAATGAGGGCTTTTTCTTGCTTGTACCCAATTTCAAGCAGAGCTCACCCAGCATTGCCATATTTACATTTTGCTAACATATAACTAGAAACTTGGAACAAATATTGTATGAGCTCTATTTTGTGGGTTGTCTGTTTGCACTTTGACTTTGGAATCTGTATAACTTTATGAATCTGCATGAGTCTTTTAATAAAAAAATTTAGCTTTCATACATATCTGTAGTTGTGGGGTTAGGGAGATGAGAGAGAGAGAGAGAGAGAGAGAGAGAGAGAGAGAGTGAGGGAAAGAGAAAGTAATTGGTAGAAGGAGGTAAAAGCCCTTCTTGTTTAAGTACCCATGATTCTTAGTGCTTTATGTCTATGGACTAGAACCTATATACTTTGCACAGGCAAATGTTTTTCTAGTGAATCTTAAAATCTGGAGAGGTTTAAAGATGATCTTGAACAAACTTCTTATTTTGTGGTTTACCTTGTATGATGGACTGGAAAAGTTCATGTCTTATAGTTGCAAAATTCTTAATTCTATAAAACTGAATCTTACTCTCTCCAAAAAGGTCACAGGGCCAAATAAGTGGTGAAGCTAGAAATCAGTTTCAGTTTTTCAATTAAGTTTTTGTTGTTGTTGCTGTAGAATAGTATGAGTTCTTTGTAGATCTGGAATATTACCTCCTCTTTGGAGGTATGATATGCAAATATTTTCTACTGTTCAGAGGTGTGTTTTCTTTTAATGATGGTTTCTTTCATTACATAATTTTTTGGTTTGATATATCCCGTTTTTCTATTTTTACTTTTCTTTCCATTGCTGGAAGTTGAATCCCCAAAGGTCTGTGAAGCCAGTGTGCTCCAAGTATTTTACTTATGTTTTCTTCTTCTATGTTTTATGTTTTCTTCTATGTATTTTAGGATTTCAAGTTTTACATCTAAACTTTCAATCCATTTTGAGATAACTTTTGTATGTGGTATGAAATACTTATTTAGTGTCCTTTTTTTTTGTTTGCCTATGACTGTCCAGTTTTCCCAGCACCTTTTGTTAAAGAGCCTTTCCTTTCTCATATATACACTCTTCTCTCCTTTAAGTATATATATACTTTTGTGCTTACCTTAGACTCTCAGTTATACTCCATTGGTCTGTGAGTCTATTTTTATCCAAATACCATCCTATTTTGACTGTTGTAGCTTTATAGCGTAGCTTGAAGTCCAGGATTGTAATACCTCTATTCTTCCATAATTTTTTAGGGTTTGATTGATTATTTGGGTTACTTTTGTGGTTACATATACAATTTTAGTAACATTTGCTCTATTTCTTTGAAGAAACCTTCACACATATTTTAAGAAATTAAAATTCTGTATGCTCTACAGATTCATTGCTCTGCTAAAGGATAGTTCATCATAGCTATCATTAGAGTTCTAGCTTGTTCACAGAAACAACTTTTCAAGTAACATTAGTATAGTCACCATTTCTTTTAATTAGCCTGAAAAAAAGATCGGGTTGTGTATTAAGTGATACTTTTTTTTTTTAATTTTCCTGGATGACAAACATTTATTATTTAATTTATTTTTAATTTTCAGCAATTGTAGATTCATGTGTAGTAGAATGAAATTTGGGATTTATTTTTATTGGCATTCTCTGGTGATTCACTAAGGGCTTCACTCATAGTCCCTTTTAACTGATTAGTGGGTTGGATTACTTGGTTTGAATATATCACATTTTGTTTAACTGTTTTACCCACTGGAAAATATAACTTTTCGCTCCTGTGCATAAAGGTGCATGAGCATTTGCTCAAATATTTTTCTGTTAATTTTTATTTTCATTTAGAATAAACACCAAATCACTACTGATGGTTTGCATGGTAGCTATACAGCTTCATAAGAAATGCAAACTGTCTCATAGAGTGACGGTGTCTATCTATGATGTCACATTTGTTTTAGATTAACCTTCTAACAGGTGTGGAGTGGCATCTTTTTGTAGTTATAATTCGTATTTTCATAATGACTAATTATGTTGGACATCTTTTTATGTGCTTATTTTCCATCTGTAAATCATTATTGTTCATGTTTTTTTGACCACTTCTAGCTGGAATTTTTTTAACTACTGAGTTTTAAGTAATTTATTCTAGGTACTAGTCTTTTGTCAGAAATGTGTTTTGTCAGAAAATAAAGGTTAAACTAAAAGAAATGTGATTTGTCTTTGATGGTACAGTGGTTTAACTATGTTGTCTTGGCATAACTTTCTTAAGATTTATTTGATTTGGTTCATTCAGTTTCTTTAATCTCTAGGTTATTGTCTCAGTAAGCTTGGGAAGTTTACAGCCACTATTTTTTTTTCACTATATTTTAGCCCTATCCTTTTTCTCCTTTCCTAAAACTCAATGACAGGAATGTTAGTTTTTGTTCTTTCTTTTTTTTTTTTCGCTGTAGTTCCACAGGTCCCTGAGGCTCTATTTATCTTCCTGCCCCCAGCATATATTCTCTATTGTTGGAATTGGATAATTTATCTATCTTGTGGTTCAATATTTTTTTTCTTCTGTCTCCCCATTCTGCTCTTCAGCCAACCATGTGGGAGTCTTATTCTGGCTATTGAATTTGCTAATTCTAAAATTTCCCTTTGATTCTTTATATTTTACTGCCTTGTGGTTCTTTCTATTTGTTGGCTATTTTTACTTTTACTTTTATTTCCCATTATTTGTTGAGGTGTTTGTTTTTTTTTTTTATCATGACTACTTTAAAATATTTTCCCAATAATTCTAATGCCTATGTCTACTTAGTTCTGGAATTTATTGATTTTCATTTAGCTTGGCATTTTCTTGGTATTTGTGGTGACTAATGGTGTTTTATTAAAACCTAGATGTTTTCATATTATGTTATATGGGTCTGTTATCTTATAAAAACCCCCTCTTACACTGATTTGTCATAAGAAGTAGGGGTAGCACTTTGTTACTTTCAAGTAGAGATGGGAGTCCAAGCACCCCACTCAAGGTTTCCTAAATCAAAGAGTGTTTCTTCTATTTCTGCTATTCAAATTCTGCTAGAAAGTTGTTTCCTAAGTGGTCTCTACTGACATTGTAGCAGGAGCTGATTTCAGTACTATTGAATCATAAAGAGAGTTCTACTTTTCTAGCATACAGGCTGATACCATCTCATGAGGAATGGACAGATGTCTTATTACCTGCAGAAGTCCAGAGTCCCCATGTAATCACAGTGAGAGTATGGTTGGGAATGTGGCTCAGTGAACAGAAATGAAAGATCTCATTCTACTAAATTCTGAAACATCTTTAGATGAAACCTTGCGGTGGAAGTCTTGCTTTTCATTTGAGTTTTCTAATGTGGATGGTGCTACAGTATTTTCTTTGATGTTTGCTGTTATACAATGATAATTGTCTAAGAAATTTTACCTTGCTAAGATGGATGACCATTTTCAGTTCTTTTGGATAAACAAGCAGGTGACTGCTGGGGCTTTTTTAAATCTGATCTCTTGGGAATTTTGAATTGCTGGGTTATTCTGCTTCAAATTTTGAATACTTGAGCAACATCAACAGTCCAGGGAATCCATCACCATGTAGTTACTGGGTACTGATTTTCATAATAAATTTATCTTCTTACTTTCAACTTTCAGTCTTCCTATGTTTGTTTTATATATCATATTCAGTGATTTTAGTTGTATTTATTGAGAAGTACGGAGAAATGCTCCTGTTACATCTTCATAATAAATATTTCTTTTCACCTTTCTGCAGTTAATAGAAAATTTTGGACTTAATTTTTAGATACCTCTTTTTTTCAATGATTGGTTTATTTTGAAAGTTCAATATGTTCAGTTGACATAACTTGCTTGGAATTGTGTCAGAGATATCTCTTGATTAAAAGCACTAATGGATGGAGGCAGTGATAGTCAGACCAATATCATGACTAATATAAACATCTATAATTAAATCTTGAAATGCACTCTTGGATAGTTTCACCAACATATTTATTATATTGGATTAAAAATCATGAAATCTTAAGTTTTAGATTACTTCACTTTTTTGACAAGTGAAGATTCAGGTATTGTTTTTGCACTTCCAAAAATTCCCTTCAAAGTCATATGGAGTAACCAATACATAAGGGAAATGTGCAGGCTGAATGTGGTAAGGTGAGAGAATATATATAAACTAGGTAGGGGTAGAGAATATGCTGTGATAGTCCACATACAGATAGCAACGATTTAAAATATAGCAACCATAGATCTGATTTATAGTGTTCTATATACCCTGTACTATCTTATCATTAAATTATTTGTATGTTGTAAAATGATTTACCAGTAAAGGGCTGTATATATAGTAACTTTATTCCCAGTGATGCCAACCTTATTTACATTTTTAACCCATAGTTGAGAGTAATAGAACTTCAAACATGTTATCTACAAATAAGTTTTTGGCTATATGATTATCTGGATGACTTACTGAGGGATAATTCTTACCACCACTGACCAGATAGAAGAACTATGGATTTGAATGTAATCGATAGACATTATTTGAGAGTCTTGTTTTTTTTTTCCATGCATTACAGTGATCAAAAGGTCATTCTAGAGTTATTGTATATATACCCTTATTAAAGAATATTTGATGCCAAGTATTAGAAACTAGTCTGTATATTTTCTCCTGAGCTGAGAGAAGTCACTGGATTTTTAAAACTGTCATAGATTAAAATTTAGCTACTGAAAGTCACTTTGTCTTCTTGACTTTGCATAACTTAGATAGGAAACCTGTAGTTAAGACTTATTTACATAAGAACTTAGAAGAACTTTTATTACTTCTTATATTTTTGAATAGAAAACTAAAAGAAGAAAATAGGCAAAAATTTTATTAATATTACATGAAATTAGATTATTGTTAATGTGGCCATATTACATGTTTCATTGGGGACAGTTCAGGTTAAAGTTCTTGTGTTGGTATAATCATTAATTATTTGCTTTCACTCCCAAAGTTCTGGATTAGATGATAAATTATATGGTCGCCTGGTTCTTATGCCTTATGATTGCTTAATGAATTTGTTTTTGTCACAAATCCCATGGAAAATATCCATAGATAATGAAAATATAATCAACTTCTGTCCATTCTAACACTCACATGCACTATGAGCTCTGTGTGTGTGACAATATGTTTACATATATCTAAATAACTTTAAAAAATAAAGTTTCCACTGATTAATTAGTTCGTATGGAGTGTGAGGAAACAGAGTTTTGCAATACACATATCAGAGTAGTCCTTAGAATCTATATGTTCTACTGCCTAATAAAAAAAAGGAGAATAGATAATAATAGAATTAATTTACAAAAGTTACTCCCAATTTTTTCTAGTGTCATGATCTCCTAATATTCTGGAGACTCTATGGAGCCCTTTTCAGGATAGCACTGTGTATATATATATATATCAGAATACATAGGATGTCATACAGAATCGATATATTGAAATGTCATTACAAATCTGAAAAGTGTGTGATAGTCATAGTAGTCCTTTTAATAAATGCATTTAGCAACAAGTCTCAAAATAGCTATAATTTCTAAGAAGCAATAAATAAAATGATAATTGGCATACCTACAACTCAGATGTTAAAATACCTGTGATTCCCATTGATGGCAAAATCACAGATTCTGGCAATCCTAGTGTGCATTATAGAATATACTAATAGTTGTACAAAATACTAAATTGCAGCTGGAGGGTAATGAAGATGAATAAATAGTACTTTTCCACTCAAATTCTTAAATTCTTAGGTCCTTCCTCCACCCCCCTTGCCTTC